>APFE031203383.1:4269-89501 GCA_000404065.3 Pinus taeda | reverse complement strand
AAAAAAAACCTAAAATCTAAGTATATATTATTTCAAAATTTTCTTAAAGCTTTCTCACTAAAATTATCAAAAATGGAAAATTAAAATTTTAAATGTCTCAAACCTTTCGAGCTAACATAACCAACATAGATCCATCTTAAAGCCTAGAGGGATCCAATTTCTTCACGTGTAATTTTATGAGTTGAAATCATTTAAATGTTTTGTATAGTTATTTAATTTTTTATTTTTTATAATTTTTTTGGCTGACATTATCAAAATTTAAATTCAATTTTAACGATGGAAGGATAGTGTTACACATCATACTGGGTTGTAGAATGATACTGAGTTGTAGAATGAACCTCTCTACTCAATCATGTTCAACATGTTCTTCTGTACTACCTATAGACTACAGGTAATTGATAACTTAATTATTTGACTATACAACATACATATTAATAATAAATTATCTAATTAAAAACCTAAATAGAATATCTGCTTTCATAAATACCTTTAAAATCTTTGGATGGTGAATTAGATAGATATGAAGGTCATCCATTGTAAAGGAGGCAACCATTGCAAAGTAACTTCATTTAGTGATCGTTGCCCAATAACTCACTAGCATGAATCCAAGATTGCCTATGTGAGCAAGCCTATTTAATCACCCACCTTCACCATTGGTAGCTATTCTCTTCGCCCTTAAAGAGCTTCTCAAAGTAGATAAATTACATCCCCAAGGGTAGAAAGTAGTGGTGTTACCCTATCCATGAATCCATATCAAGAATCCAAATCCTTGATAGCAGAAAAAATCTGCCAGATGAAAGTTAAAACCGAGCCTGATGGTTCTAAAAGAGGGAGAAAGGATGTGAACAAACTATAGATAGTCGCCTTTAAAAGAGATCAAGTTGTAGTTTGGCAATGACATCAGTAATGTAGCCCACTTGAAGGGTATAGTTTAGAAGGTTAACCATTGTTTCATCTGGGTCAAAGCAAAGAAGGAATTACAGAGAGTGGAAGTGCAAGAAACTTAAAAGGGTCCAATTTTAATTACAGAGAGTGGAAGTGTAGGGGATTTAAAAGGGCATAATTTTGACGGTTAAATTTTGTTTCATCTGCAAATGGAACTACAGAAAAAGGGAAGTACCGGATTTAAAAAATGAATGCAATGCATTCCTAACAACCAGTTTTTCAAAATCTGCGAGGCAATTTTTGCAAATGATTTCCAACTAGCAGTGTGAAATTAAATTAGTTGTATTCTTTGATAGAGATTGAAGGTGGAGGTCATGCAGAAGCAACTGAAATGAAACAATAAGTTGGCTCCTCCAATGCGTGCCTGGGAACATGAATGCTGAAGTGAGAAACGACTTCATCTAAATCCAAGAAGGGGGTTTGTGGATATGTTTAAAGACGAACTCAACACATACAGTATGCTGTAGTTTTTGGGACCTAGACTCTCACTAAATGACGGATGCCAATGATGCATGTGCTAAAGTTTAAGATTTGGCTGGAAGACCCTCTGTTTCATATTATTCAGAATATCTAAAGATTTGGTGAGCTAACCCGACCCATGTTTACAGGTCGAAGGGTATGATTCAAGGAATACAATCAGCCTCCCCAGCCAACTTCTTTGTAATTTTCTATTATTATAGAATCAAGATTTTATGCTGCAAATTAAAAAAAAAATAGGTTAAAAAAGAGTTCTAATTGCCTTCCAACTAAAACAAAACAGGTTTAAAATTTCACCTAAAGAAAACAAAACAAAAAAACCTTTCTAATCTTCTTCACTACAGTTACAACACAAGAGTTGGGGACAAGTGCAAAAGATGGCTTAGGTGCTTTGATTTAATACCATTCATAGTAAATAGTTGACTGACCTCCCTGTCAATACAAATGTTCTGGTGTCGTTTTTAAAAAGCTCGTGTCCTATGCTTTGAGGATACAAAATCGTGCAAACTGCAACATGTCCTGCTTCATGCCATTCCTGGTCATGAATCAACTCAGCAGGTATGGTGCCCCTTTGCTATAAGAGTGGACTCTAACCCATTTCCGTTTGAGAATTTAACCACATTACTCAATTGCTCGCCCTTCCTCAAGCACATTAATAATTTCAATCAATATAAGTCAGTTTTACCTTACCCACCACTGCAAAATTTCAAGCTCAAGTCAGAGGATTTTGCTGGATAAGGTTCGCCATAAAAATGAAAGGAACCCGCACCACAATAACATTATCTTGACTCACGTGGTTTTAGTTATATGCAATAGACCAACACACTGCTAAGCTGCTCGGTTGTGGCGTGGAGATTGACTGTGACTGTGACTGTGACCACAGACACGACCCCATATGTGTGTGCGGGTGCACATGCAGGAGAAGAGGCAACTAAGTAGAGAATTTGGTGGTGTAGATGATATGATCTGATCAATTAATGTTGTTCGGAAATTTATGGAAATTCTGGTAGTATTTAGAGAAAATATGGTAAGGATTTTTGTAAATCTAAGTTATAGTTGTTAAACTTCAAAATTTTAGGTGTTCTAGAAGTTTTTGATGGTGTTGAATCCATTTCCACAATCAAAAACATGATTCAAACACCGCCTCTACAAGATTTTTTGAAATTTTTTTTACCGGAATCCAACCACTTTTGGCTATCTAGCCAATTCCTCGACCTTGTTAGAACAATGAGAAAACTTCGGGTTCTGACCTAGACTAACATTGACAACAATGCATTTAAAAAGAAAATTGTATATCCTATCCTTCTATCCTTGTATCGACAAAAATGCATTAAAAAAATAAGATGGAGAATGGGAAAATTCAACGGAATAATAATTTAAAGTATCGGTTTTCTGGAGCATTCATCATAGCTTAAACAGATAAATGGAATTTTGACATAGAGGAAGTGTTAGAAATAAATTCCGTCTTAATGCTTATCATCATTATTATAAAATATAGGTAAGAATCATTTATCCAAATTGTTGAACAATACCGATTCCTCTTCCACTATCGATCCTCGGAAGTGCCCCCCTACCTTACACAACAAACACTGTATCCTGAAGATCGATTGCACACTGTCCTACTTTCTTCGTAGAAGACATGCGGAGAAGCTCAAAACCCACGGCAACAAGAAAGTTCAAATTCAAAATATATGCCATATGATGTACCTTTCTGTTAGAAAAGACTATACATATGATATAACTATAGAATTAATTGAAGTTTATATCTATTATTATGAAAAATATATATATTTATAAAATTAATTGAAGTTTAAAGCGATGAATAAATTTAATTGATTAATGGATATTCAGAATTCATTGAAGTAGAGATTGATTCCTAAATTTTAAAGATTTGGGAAAATTAATTTTAAATTTAAATAATTTTGATAGTAAAGAAATTTAAGATGGTAGAATTGAGGCTTCTGTGATCCATCATAATTGTAAAAAGAGCTTCTGCATAAATCACATCAGAAAGATTCTTGCCGATGCGTTTCGAACCAACCAGTGTGGTTCATCGTCAGGACGAGTTGAAGGAACAGATCAGGGCAAGCAGGTTAAATAGACTGAGCAGATACTCCAATAGCTCCCTAACGGCTATATTTGACTTGGACCTAGGTCAAAATTATATTATTAATAAAATAATCTAATTATTATTTTACATAATATTAAGGTAATAATATAATATTTTAATTCCTTGAGATAAGAGAAATTAGGTTATATTGATAAAATAATCTAATTATTAAATATAATATTTATATGAGCTGATTTAAAAGAAATTTATTTGTTTAAATAACTTAATGGTTATATAAAAATTATACTATTGCAATAATAATTTTGAAAGATTAATTTAGGTTATATATTTTATTAAATCTGGTCCTATAATATTGTTTTTCCTAGGAATAAAATAAATGAGCGAATATAAAAATATTAATTTGCTTGAATAAAATATTAATGGTTATTTGAAAATTATTTATACATTATTATTGTTTGAATTAGAAAGAAATAATCTTAAGTTATATATTATAAAAACATCAGATGTTGAATTTATTTTTATATTTAAACATAATTTGAATTATTATATTTTTTATTTTGTAAAATGGGTGGCCTCGATTACAATGAAATATATAAAAATCATCTTATTACCAATATTTAATATTGGATTTTTTTTTTTTAATATAAATTAAAAAAATAATATGTAAATTAACTTAAATTTAATTGTTTTATTAAATATTATAAATTATTGGTAATTGAGGAGTAATGGTTACATTTGAATTTAAGGCATTCTTTTAATAGCCTATTATTACTTTAAACTAATTAAAAAAATTGTTTTATGACCCAAAACTAACTAAACATGTATTATCGAGTCTCATCTTTATAACAAATAAAACTATTATGATCAAAATTTTTAATAGATTGGAAGTTAAAAAAATGGTAAGTAAACATTATGATTTAACCATCTTCATATAGGATTATAGATATGAAAGTAATAATATCTTCTACTCAAGCTTGTAGCTGGATTTTCTTCCAAGGACTAAGTTTGTTGTAATTCCAATATTAGAAGCTCAAACATGTGGTAAAACCTCAAAATCAACTATCCTAGAACATAAAGAATGTGCAAATTATATGATCCACAAATACACATGGAACAAATTATATGCTCAAACAGATAACTAAGAGACTAAAATCTGCCTTCAGTTGAAATAAGAAAAAAGAGGTTGTAAGTAGTCAAATTCCAAAAGGTGTATTAGATTGGAAACCCACTATCACATACATAAATCTTGTAGAACATCAAGGATGAATAGTAATAGTGAGGTTAAGTTGATAGTAATAGTGAGGTTTAAGTCAAGAATTTTCAAATGGATGAAGTCTTTTGAAAAGTTATATGTGATTTTAGAATTAAACATTAATTGCACATGTCAATCATTATTTTAGCTTGATAAGTATAAATTGAAGTGCAAAATGCACTACCCATATTTCTCATTTCTTCATATAGAATTTCAATATGATATTATTCAACATGAATCCATTTACATTGGGAACATGAGATTCCAAATGTGAGATAGTCTAGTCCAAATAAATGGCACATCATGCCCCATTAGAAATAAAATGATATTTTTTATTTTATTTTTTTTGTAAGTTCGGCAGTGGTAAGGCTACATCATGATCATGTCCAAGAATAACACCTAGATAGGGCAGGGAATTAAACCAGTGATTTAACATCTAGCATTGCCTTGATAACGCACCTAATCATTGTCTATTGGAGACCCCATGGACAATAAAATGGTATTTTTTTTTATCAATGAAGGATTAATTATTTAGATTCAACAAAGTAATTAAAGGGAAACAATCTCAAAAGGTATTTACATATTCACAATCTTGGGGGCCTTGAAAGTCAAAGTATGTCTAGTGCATCTCTTTGTCTATGTAAATTACAAGTTTTCGCACAAGATTGTTGTGCACATTTGTGGTGAGATACAACAAAATCAAGACCATGGTGTAATTTTGAGTTTAAATCATTTCAACTTAAACCACTTGTAATAGCCTCCTCCCACATCTACCTAAGTAACAGGCCAACCAAGGTAAACATGTGACAAGAAGTTACTATGATATGATTCGACTCCTTATGTGTTAGTTAAAGAAGTGGAATCGATGAAAACACACCATACTAGACCTTTTGCTGGTGCTACAAGACTCCCATAATGCATCCCAATCATTTTTCTGACTAGCCCTTGGGTCCCATTGAGCTTTTAGACCACTAAATGTAACAACCCAAAATAAACATGTAATTAATTAGATTAATCAAGTAATTTATAATCAACATGCAATTATCAACTAATTAACATCAAAGTTCAAAAATATGAGTAGAGACACTTACCTATGATTTCAGTAGAAGTCTGCTAACTGCAACAAGGTTTTGGGGACTACTCTCCACCCAACCATAGGCTAAGTTGCACAAAATCTTGCTACAACTGGCCACCCCCGAGCCCTCAATCAACGTACTACTGCCACGGTATCCTTTGTCTTGGAACACTATTCTCCAAAGAGAATGAATGATAGAATCTTGGAATGATGGAATTCCTCCCATCTTCCTCACCATCTAATAAATAAAGCAAACATTGGAAGGCGAACCACATGCACACACTCCATGTGTCTACATGCAACTTTATTGCTTTGTTGTTTTATTTCTTTTTTATAGCTTTACTAATTTTTTTACTATTTTCTTGTTTTATTTCTATTTATATTTATTTAGAGATTTAGTATGGTTATTTATTATTATTACTATTTTTATTTTTTATTATTTTTAATCATTGTTTATTATTATTATTATTATTATTATTATTTATTATTTTTATTATTATTATTATTTATTATTATTTATTATTTATTAGTAAGAGACATTACATATTCTCCCACTTTAAGGAACTTCGTCCCGAAGTTAAGTTGAATTATTTAACATTTTATTTCGTTATTTATTACTTTATGTTGTCGACACGCTCTGCTGAACTAGTATAACCACCAGGCATCGAAAGTTTCGCAACACCCGGGAAATTCCAAGGAATCTCTGTCCTTTTTCCCACTTTCAGAACCATGCATAAGCCTCCCTAGTTTGTATCCTAGTCCAAGGTTAGCCCCAGGGCTTGCACCTGACTCAGAATTCATCTGCCCCAAGGCAGGCATCCGATATGGTATTCAATGACTCCGGGCATCTTGCAAGGCTGGCCCACTCTCTCTACAACTACTAAGGCACACAAACCTAGGCATCGAAGTCCTTACACCCCCACCAGACTTCGGCATTCCAATCCAATAACAGACACCTAGCCTAGAACATGAGGCACTTGGCCTCCTCAAGATGGTCCCATAGCCCTTCAAGAGCTATACAAGACAAAGGAACCACTAGCATATGTAGTGTTGATTGAGTTTGTCCCCAGCCCATATGGTGTTACTTATTGTCCCTCGTGCATATGGGCTCACACGAGGTCATCCAATGAACCAGCTCTCTTGGCCCATTTGTGGAGTCTTGTCAATCATCACACCTCAACATGCAACCAATGCATCAGCTATACCATCATAGTATCATAAAAAATAATCCACATGTCAAATCTTGCATAACATCATGTAACATTCATCATTGTTAATCGCAACATTATGAATAATAATGAACTGCATGCTCATGCATTTCATAAATTTGTACGCAACTATCACATGCTTCATCTCATGAAATACCATCATAAGTTAGAACATCAACATATTTGCATTATTGACATATCATGACTTCACATAATAAATGAACCACATGTCAATAAACTTCATATTATAGCATCATAATTCCTATGCCATGTTATGCATATCATATCCATCATGAGTAAAAAAAATACCTATCATCACGTAGTAAATGAATATGTCAATATGCCTTGACATAACATCATAATGCCTATGCATATCGTCATCATCATAAGGATACATTATCAATATTGTAACAACTATATAAATATGAACCACATGTGCATGATCACCCTCATACCATCATATCATGAAACGTCATCAATATGAGAAACATCTCAATACTTATCAAATATAGAATAATACTCTATCATGGTTCATCGGAAAAGTCAATTTCATTTACTTTACAACCATTCAACTATGAACTAAGATTATTCAACATCCCTCTAGGATCTATGTTATCTCATTGGTGTTATTAGTGTTATGTTTTCATCAAGATACCAATTACTTTTTCAATAATCATTTCCACTTCTTTCAACTAGGAAGTTGACCATTTACACCATAGGTATAATCATCTAAGTACATTGTTAAAATTCACATGAGCCTCATCATCTGGAGTCTTAATCTCTCATCATATATTCTTCCTTCCCGAAGGAAATTCTGGTGAAATTCATTGTTAAGATATTAGTGTTGGTACAATCATTTAAATCATCAATATCAAGTTAAAATTCCATGAAAACTATACATAGTTTTCTTATCCAAATAGCACACATACCCTTGGTCATCCTTATTTTAAGTCTTATGTCATGCTTAATCCACCTGCCTGAGGGTTTGTTGTCCCCCTGGTGATCTATCCATCACTCACACAATTGTCATTATTCATCTAAATTATTTTCTTATCCCATCAAGTTCCCTCTTGATTTTATTGTAAATTCACTCATCTTCAAGTTGGACTAGGGATCCTTCCACTTTAATTATCACTTTTTAAATCTCTAGTTTAGAATTTGAAATGATTGGAACCACTTCCACCATTATCATCCATGAAAGATTTGGTATGCCTGTTGTGTTTGGAAATAACTTCTTCAAATACTAATGTTACACTAATAAGTTATTTTATATGAAGCAACAATAGATCTTCATTCCACTTGGAGTGACAAGTACACCCTTTATTAGTTGATTCTCACTTCTTTTGTCAATTTAAGTGTAATTCTTCTCAAAGCCTCATTATAGGATTCCAACTATATTTCTTCCTAGGCTTCATGCTCGGTGTTTTCTCATTAGTCTACACCCCGCATTTCTTTTTCCAAAAGTTAAACAATCGTTATCCTTGAAACATTTTCCTATTTTATCACTTATCATTTGTCACCAAGTAAAAGTGTTCACAACTTCATACCTCGATACTTCTAAATTATATAGCTCATCACTTTTATCATTACCAATCATGTTGATAAATCCACTCATCTGTATCCTTAAGATAACTTTCTTCTTGATAGAATCACTCCTTCACTTCCTCATACCGAATATTCATAGATATATTTTTATTTCCTCCAATAGTCTTAATTTCCTAATGCTCCATGTCTACTAGCTTCAAAGATGACAATATTATCAAATTGGCCTTGATTTATCACCTTGAATCCTCATGGTTTATTTTCCACCTCTGGTAAATGCATGAAATTGTTACACTTGGAAATGTTGTTACTATTCCTTTAATCACGTAATTTATTTCATCCAATTGTTCATTTTTTTATTATGGATTCATTTCTTAATCCAATATTATCATACCTTTCAGAGCTCTTGAAAATAACCGTTGTTATTATTCGACTTCATTAGTTGATCGCTAATGTTTCCTTCCTTATATGCATCATCCTTAAATCAAACTTATAGTCATTCTCATCATGTTCTTATGTGGAAAGAATTATATGATTCCACAACCATTTTCCACCAATTTTTTTATTTTTTATTGTATTTTTTTTTCTCAAAGAATAACTTTAGAGTACCAAGTTATGACTTGTAAAATCTTCCAAAAAAATACGCTACCTCTTCTTATTGATTTACCCTCGTTGTGACACTTTCACTTAATGACCTTAGGTATATATCTAGATCACTTTTATTTCCATCTCATCGTTCCAAGTTGGTCAATGTTACAAGGGATACCCTTCCTTACCTTAGGGGAACTATACTATTATATGTTTTTCCACATCTTGTTTAAATAATTATTGTCCTTTTTACTTAGGTTACCTTGGCTAGTTTTGCATATTATTTATTGTATAACACTCATATCTAATGCTCTCTTTTTAATGTCCATGTCAGGCCTCTACATCTATACCATCATGAACTTAAGATACATCTTCATTTTCTCATGCATGTCTACTAAGCTAAATCCAATATTTTCTTACTTTATTTATGAAAATTGGGTTTTTTTCTTTTTCTTTTTTAGGGAAAATATCAAGCGTTCCTTCATAAGTTGATCTTGCTTATTTACTCTCAATTTCTTCTAGTGTATATTGTGATTGCGAGTTTATGTCCTCTTTCTAGGTCTATGAAAGCCATGCCTGCCTTCATGGTATGAGCAACCAGAGGGGCATAGTCTATCATATCCTTTCTACCCATAATTTACTCAAAATTATATTCCAACTTATAATATCCACTATTAAGTTTCAAAATTCTTCCATGTTTGTTCAAAGTTCCCTTGATATGGACAAGGGTGTGTCTAGAAACCTCTGGACGCATGCACAACATGGGTCTGCATGCGTCTAGGGACTTTCCTCCTCATACATGTGCCTACGACTCTGGGATTTGTGACACTTTTCAAGCCCATAATCCAAGTTATTGCCGAGAAACCCCCGTCGCTTTTCGAATCTATGAATTACATGACCATAAGACTTAGAAATCAAAAACTTACTCCAGGACTAGGCCTGGACATCACCAATTGAGAATGACATTCTGCCAAACACTTGACATCAATGCAATCTACAGGAAATGAATACAAGATAGAGCATAAATGACTGATAAATTATATGAGACTCGACAAGAAGGATCACCACCCTCTTCCCTTAAATATTTTGGCATCAATTATGTCTTGCATCCATTATCCTTTTAGTTACAAGTAAATACATGAAATAACCATGACTATAACCAGTCACATACCTATGCTTATAACCAGCATTAAACCATGTAAATAACATTGAGATAACAATTATTAAGGCCACATAATAACAAGTACAAAAGCAAGAGAACTTAGCTTTTATTAAACATAGGCAAAGTCGACTAGATTCAAGACTTCCACGTACCACCCAACCGTAGACATGGTTGAACCAAATATTTCTTTCATCAAGTCACCCTCGTGCCATATTCCAAGCATGAATGTGGGATATCATGGATAAACCAATCCAAAGACAACCAATGGAGTCTAGAGGTTAAACCACCTCCACCCTCACCAAACTGTCATCTCACCAAAATCGGGGCCGAGATCGCAAAACCAAACCAAGCTTGGAATACCTTCGTACTAGACTCCATCACTATCCTTGAGAAATTTTTTCTCCTTGTCTCTCAAGCTTTACCGCAATCCACACTAGATCACTAGGCCCTAAGCCGAGACACCACCCTCAAGCCTTATCGTGTATCCTGCCAAACTAGTCAAGGGATTCCTAGGCCTTTGGGAATTTTCTTATTGGATTCTGAAACCATCCAGCAATTCCAAAGCTCAAAACTAACAAAAAAATCCCATCACACCATGGCTATCTGGAAAGGCAATGCAAGGCTAAAAACCACTATCATAACCATGGAAAACCATGCCACCGTCAGAAAGAGAACCATATACCAACATGCCAATCCATGCATGTTAAAACCAGTTAGGAAATCACACATGCAATATGTTAACTACAAGTATTCTTGCTGAAATTGCTTGATCCTACTCTTCCTTATTTACTCTTTGCTTTCATTTACTTTCCTTTTCCTTTCTTTGTTTGATTTTCCCTTCCTTGCTCTAAAGCTGAGAAAAATCTTGCCAACTGATCCTTGGAAGCCTTTTTACCAATGAGGCCTCTGTTTTCTTCATTTTCCATTATTTTCCTTCATTTTCCTCCTCACATGCAACCTATGACCTTTCACCTTCCCTTTCTCCTAATTTCAATTATTTTCATAAATAAATGCACCAAAAAAGTCAGTATTCCTTTCCAAAGCCTTTTCATTGCCTTTGCGAGTTCCCTTAGCCATAATAACCAAAATGAACACCCATTAGGTTGTTTTTCCCAACATTCAACTTGGAATATGTGTCTCGTGACCTTGGTCTTATATTTTTTTCATGGATTTTTAACCAGAGTTGTTGCACCAATTTTAAGATAGTTGAATTTATTTTTATTTTAAAAATACAATTTGAATCACTAAACATTTTTATCTTATTAAAACTTGTGGCTCAATTCCAATGAAAAATATAATATTTCACCTTATCACAATATATTTCCAATAATAAATAATAATAATAATAACATTAAAAAAAACACACATTATCACAATATATCTAAATTTTATTGAATTTTACGAAAAAAAATATCAATATAATTTAATATATGTAAATTTCATTGGATTTTATAATAGAAAAATAGCAATTTAATTTTAAAAATCAAATGAGTTTAAATTGATTTATTTAATTTGTTTATAACATTACATAAAATAATTAAAAATTCAAATAGAATAATAATATTTTCTAAATATTTTTTACTTGGAACTTTAGATTGAGAGTGAATGGTTACACTTTAAGGCATTCCTTATAATAGGCCACCATCATTAAACTAAATTTTTTTTATCTTTTATAACTCAAAACTAACTAAGCATGTATTCTGATAGTCTCATTTCTATAACAAATAAACTATTATGATCAAAAGTTGTAAGAGACTAGAAGTTTAATAAAAATGGTAAGTAAACATTATGATTTAACCCACTTCATATAGGATTATAGATATGAAAGTAATAATATCCCCTACTCAAGCTTGTAGTTGGATTTGTGTTTAAGGATCAAGTTTGTCTTAATTCCAATATTAGAAGTTGAAACATGTGGTAAAACACCAAAATCAACAATCCTAGAGAAAAAACTAATGTGCAAATTATATGATCCACAACTACACATGGAACAAATTGTATGCTCAAATAGATAACTATGTTATGAAACCAACTCACAAAAAGATAGATCAACGCCTTAGAAATAAGCCTCTTCGAAGGGGAAACCTCCTTTACATTACACAAATGAATAATTCTTGGATGATACAAATGACAAGGCCTCCTTTCTATATATAGGAGTCTAAGGGGTCATAATATAATCAGAGTCGACATAACAATAATAATGTAAGGACACAATAATAACAATATGGGGACTACATGGGCACAATAATATAATAAGGGGGTTGTACTAATAACAATAAGGGGTTACACTAGTAGTATAGGGACCTAACATGCCCCTCTCCTTCAAAAAGTGTTGTCCTCAACGCTTGAGAACTCTTAATGGTTCTGTAGAAAATTCTTGTCTTCCCATGTGGAATCTTCAGCGGGTAAATTCTTCCACTTGACGAGATATTATGAAATTTCTTGATTTTGTAGTTGTCAAGTTTTTGTTTCTATGAATGCTCCAGGTTTCAATATGATTTTTCCTTCCTCATCAAGTTATAGCAATATTGTGTGAACTGGGATCTTCTGCAACTTTCGAATGAGTAGCCACACTTCTTCGTCCTTCCTCCATTCATCCCTTGCTTTGTTTATCCAATCTGGTTAGATAATAGAAATAACACAAAATAATTCTTCCACATCTTCATCCTTTCTTGAGAGTGCATTTGCAACAACATTTTTCTTCCCTTTTTTGTATATGATTTCAAAGTCGTAACCCGACATATTTGTGACTCATTTTTTCTGTTCTTCTAAAGATAATCTTTGCTCTAAAAGGTATTTAAGACTATCATGATCCATTTTTACCTTGAAGTATCTTCCCATTAGGTAAGGTCGTCATTTTTTAAGTGCATGTAGTATTGCCAACATTTCCTTCTCATAAATAGCTTGCTTGAGATGTAGCCATAAAAATACCTAATCGCCTACATAAAAACTTATTTCACTGCAATGTTGATCTGCATGTTGTTTCATTCGATTATGAACCAAAGAGGCATTATCATTTAAAAGTTTGAGAACTTGTTGTTGATGCTTGATGTGATCTTTCACTGCCTGAATTTTTTCTTCTTGATATGTGCTTCTATCTTGAGAGTTTGAGGAGTGGTAATTTCTTTGAATGCATTACAAGATATGGTCAGATTCATTTCTTGATGCTCGATGTGATCTTTCACTTCTTGAACATTTTTTTTCTTGATATGTCCTTCTATCTTGATAGTTTGAGGATTGGTAATTCCAGCCAATGCATTACAAGATATGGTTAGGTTCATTTCTTCTTTCTCGATGTGATATTTCACTTCTTGAACCTTTTTCTTCTTGATATGTCCTTCTATGTTGAGAGTTTGAGGAATGGTAATTCTTGCCATTGCTTTACAAGATATGGTCATATTCATTTCTTCTTTCTCTGGGGTTGGTTCCTACTGTATATCCTCTTCTTTTGATGTTTCTTGATCATTTTCTTCCTCCTTCATAATCTATGTAAAATAATTTCTTATCATCACACTTATGGCCTTTAGTGTATTTGTTATCACAATTGTAACAAAGCCATTTTTCTCTTTTTTCTTCCAATTGTTGTGGTGTAAACCTTGTAGGTTTTAGAAGGCTAGGACAAAAAGCACTTCCATAATTATAGTCGTGAGTGGTGGGATTCCTTGTTTCCGTAATTTCACTTTCAATTTTTCTTGTCAACTTGAATGTTATCCTTTAAAGTCCCTATGAAGGCATCAATCCTTTCCTTCTCTGGAATATCATTTACCCTTATATTCAATTTTTGAAAGTCCTCAATGTGCTCTACCATTGAACCCTTTTGTTTGAGATTTATCAATTGGCTAAAGAGGGTGTTTCTCTTTGTATCATCACAATGTGCTATCATTTCCTCCGTGAAAATTGACCAAGTGACAAGTGTTTTACAAGAACAAAGCCCTTCATACCACAAAAATTGATTCGGTTCTAAATATAAAGCTGCAATATGTACCTTTTGTAACAATTTAACCTCATGTATATCAAAATATTGCTCCATCTGCAGTATCCAATTTACCAGATCCTTGCCATCAAACTTCCTCATATCACCTTTTCTTGATTTTAGGAGCTTGATCTTGAAACGACTGTAACTCTGTAATTTCGGGTCTTCCAATTCTAAAGTTACTACCTGAGGTAGCCCTCTATGTCCTCTTTCCAATGCCACCAGTCTAATCAAAATTGAATCCTCCAAGAAAGGTTTATGCACAAATTCCCAAAATGACCTGATTATATACCTTTTCAGAAGAGCGAACTTGTATGAGGATCCATGTGTCATTGTCTCAACCTTTGGACCTGAAACTGATACATAGAAATCTACAGGTCGTCCTCCTTCTATAACTTCTTACAAAATTGCAATCTGATGCGTAGAGAGAAAGTTATGATGATTTTCCCAAAGTCACCTATTTGGGATGTAATTCAGGAGCTTACAGAAGTCCTAAATGTCTTGGACTGTATCTCCAAAAATATAGCGCAACAAGATCTACAATTCCGACCTGAGGTTCAGTGAGAATTTTTCTCAAATGAGTTTTATTTTTAGCTTCTGAAATGTCGCATAAAAAAAGTTATAGTGAAAATTCCACGATGAATTGTTTGGAGCAGCGAAACCCTAGAATCCAAAGCTTTGATACCAAATGTTATGAAACTAGCTCACAAAAAGATAGAACAATGCCTTATAAATAAGCCTCTTCGAGGGGAAAACCTCCTTTAAATTACACAAATGAACAGTTCTTGGATGATACAAATGACAAGATCTTATTTCTATATATAGGAGTCTAAGGGGTCATAATATAATCAAAGCCGACATAAGAATAATAATGTAAGGGCACAATAATAATAATAGTGGGCTTCTATGGGGCACAATAATAATAATATGGGGACTACATGGGCACAACAATATAAGAAGGGGGTTGTACTAATAACAATAAGGGGTTACACTAGTAGTATAGGGACCTAACAAACTAAGATACAAAATTTTTCTTTAGTTGAAATAATAAAAAATAGGTTGTACGCAGTCAAATTCCAAAAGGTGTATTAGATTGCAAACCCACGATCACATACATTACTCTTGTATAAAATAAAGGATGAATAGTAATAGAAAGGTTAAGTTGAAAATTTTCAAAAAGTTATGTGATGTTAGAATTAAACATTAATTGCACATGTCAATCATTATTTGAGGTTGATAAGTATAAGTTGAAGTGCAAAATGTACTAACCATGCTTGTCATTTCCTCATATATCTTTTCAATATGATATTATTGAACATGAATCCATTTACATTGGGAACATGAGATTCCAAATGTGAGATATTCTAGTCCAAATAAATGGCACACCATGCTCTATTAGAAATAAAATGATCATGTCCAAGAATAACACCCAAATAGGTGGGGAATTAAAATAGTGACTTAACATCTAGTAGTGCCTTAATAATGCACATCATCATTGTCTATCCAAGACCCCATGGACAATAAAATGGTATTTTTTTTATCAATGAAGGTTTAAGTATTTAGATTCAACAAAGTAATTAAAGGGCGACAATCTCAAAAGATATTTACATATTCACAATCTTGGGGGCCTTGAAATTCAAACTATGTCTAGTGCATCTCTTTGTCTCTGTAAATTACAAGTTTTCGCATAAGATTGTTGTGTACTTTTGTGGTGAGATACAACAAAATCAAGATCATGGTTGTAACCATAGTTGGAAATCATTATTGGGCCTTATTTTATTCTCAATGACCTTAAAAACATGATAATTTTGTCATAAAAAGTATGGGAGAGGAAAATGCATGTCTAACCTACCAAAATATAGATCACATACAAATTCAAAGGTGCATTTCTAGATAAGACACCATATTATCCTCTTTGCAGCATGGGGTGAGGTAAGCTCCAAATAGTGAAAGAATAAATGCCTAGAAACGTTTTCAATACTTGTAAAATTTCCAAGAGGTGAAAGAAACAATACCCAAAATCCATTTTCAAAATTTACATACATAATAAACCTACATCATTGGCTAAGTACACCTTTACTCTGACCCAGAAAGGAAAAGAGAATCTAAAATCAAAACCAAGTAACAAGGGTCACTTACCTATTGAAATGCCATGAATTTGAAACCATGTAGGCATGTGAAATCTTTCGTACAACATAGGGTGTACCTCCCCTTAGGTGGCAAGATGCTTCAAAAACATTTAGAGAACTTGTAAAACTAATACAGAACATAGCAATGCCACTATCATAATGATCCAAACTTAAACAAGAACGCAACAAATTACCAATATAACCATAAATACAAAGATGCAGTAGAAATAACACTTGATTTCATTAATATCAAATACTGAAATATGCTTACAAACAGAATGGAAATAAGGCTAGCTTGGATGATGGTAAATTATCTCTAAGAAGAGATGTGGTGGCTACATGCCTCTCAATTGTGTTACAATGAGGCTCAAGGGCCTATTTATTATTGAAAAACAAGAGAAACCTTAAACAACCAAAACCCTAACCCGAGGAGATGTAACGTCAAGAGTTTTTGGGTCTCGTTGGGGTTATTTGAGTAGCAAACTTCTTAGGGTCATAACATGTTCATATTATCTCTGTTTGGCACCTATGATACCTTGTTGGAAAGATCTCTCCAATTACTACAGGATTTACTGGAGACCCCTGCTTATGACTATGGGCTTGCAGTGGACCTTAAAAAAATTGCTATTTAGGGGATCAAAACTATTGATTTTTGGGTAGCATAGGATGTGATCTAGGTTTGAAAGTTTATGGAGGGGCTAGAACACATGAGATCTCCAAGACCCAGAAATAATTTGGAGAAATTCCACCTGGATTATATTTTATTAAAATAATTAATATTTTTAATGGGGTTCCTAGTATAAACTTAGGTAAATTAAAATATTAATGGGTATTAATGAAAATATGGGTGAAAAGCGTCTAAGAGATGAGGATCAAGTGTAATTTAAACTTATCCATTGATTAGAGACTTAATCTAGACCATCGATTTCTCAACAGGAAAAGTATAAATGGAGGCTTAGGGTCAGTTAGAGAAGACACATAGTGAGAGCAACATTTGGGCTAATTCCAATTCTAGGGTGTGGTTTGTTGATGATTTTGAAGTACGATTCTAGTCCAGAGAAGGATAGTTCGGCAGAGGGACTACTATCGAAGGCTGAGAGTACATTGTATAGAGGAAAATCAACATCAAGGAGAGACAACGTAGTTCCAGAAAGGGTGAGGCAGAGGCTAGAGGGCTGACACAGTCACTTAGAGGCAATGTTGGGGTTTTTCTGAGGTAGACCAGGCAGCAGTTTAGCATATAGATTTTTGAGTCGGGAAGGCTCACTAGGAGGGTGACGCAGCTCCTAAAGGAGGTGATGTAGACTCAGTGCAAAGATGGGAGCAGCCATCACTGCACAGCATTAGGGACAATGCAGTCACTTGTGGGGTTTATTCATCCTATTACTAGATTTGCAAAAATATCCATCTCTGGATAGAGGTGCTTCTGCCGAGTTTATTCTCTGTTGGGTGAGACAGATTTGGCACCGTAGCTGTATTTAGAAATCTGCTTAATAATAAAACCCTCATATCTGTTGCATCGGTTTTCTCACATTGGGTTTTTCTGGGGACGTTTAGTCAAAAAATAAGTGTGTCCTTTGTGTGGTTGTCTCATTTATTTTTCAGTACTTGATATGTATATTAGTGTAGGCTACAATGTATTTGCATTAATAGTTTCTGAATATTTATCAAAATAACTTATTAAATGAAGAACACAAGTAGGTAATGAAAATCAGTTTGTTGCAGTAGGATTTCTATTTTATTAGTTTTAGAAATTTTCACATGGTATCAAAGTGATTGCAGATCAAGGAGGACTGAAATGGCAGAGGAAAATATATGCTTGAAGACAATTGTCCCGAGAGACAACACAGTTTCAGGCCAAGAGAGCAGAGGAGGGGTGACGCAGTCACCAAGGGAGGCTCACCCAGAGCCTGCATCAGCTTGATTGGGTGACATTGTTGCTGCAGAGGGCAACATAGTGGTTACTGGGCTAACACAGAGACTGTTGAGTCTCATTTTTCCTATCGTTGTGGCTAGAGGTGTAGCATAGATTTCATTTGGAGTTGTTGGTGGGGTGTTGATTATGTTGGTGCAGAACAATACCTAGTGGGGCAGAAGCAAAGTAGAGGGAATTAGTTCCTTAGAATATTTCTTGCTAAGAAATCTAGATCCAACATTGAGCAGCAGAAAAGAGAGATCAGAGAGGGGTGGTTCAACAGTGGTTGGAAGAAGGATTTCCGTGAAGGAAATTGAAATTCAAAGGGAACTTGTTCCTTAAATGATTTCTAGTGCCAAATAAATCCAAATCCGAGTTTTTCTGGGGTAGCAACGAAAGAGGGAGAAGAGAACCAATTCGACATTTTAGTGGCAGAGACGGCAGCCACATCTCTAGGAGGGAGGTGGGGTGATTTAGAGTTGTAGTTTGAAAGAGCTATAGAGGGGGCAGGATCCTTGAGGTGCCTAAACTCTTGGATTGCATAAGGCTACGGGAGCCCTTAATGATAGTAGTAGAATGACGGGAGTCAGTTGGTGCAAGGGATGATGGAGCGATAGTGGCAGAGCTAGAGTGCTCAAAGCCTGAAGCAACGCAGTGGAGTGTTGCAATAGTGTAGGAGGCACATAGAAGATACAACAACAACCCAATAGCATCAGAGGGTCGGCACAAATTAGTAGTAGAGGTAGCTTCAACATCAAGGGGCATCTAGAATGACCAACATGTTAGCTTTTAGGTGGCTTTTTCAGTTGCTTACTTCTCATCAACTGAGTTTCACTACAATAGTTAGAAGTGGCAGTGCTATGGGAAGCATGATGCAACATATTGAGAGGGAGTTGTAGTACAAATGCAATAGTGATAGTGGCATTGTCATGGGCAGTAGTACAGATTGCAGTAGCATAGAGTACCGATGTTGTGGATCAGTGTGATACTTCTGCTGAGACATATTGCTAGAGCACATTCCTCGCTAGGAGGGAGTGTTGATTTTTGGGTAGCATCAGATGTGATATAGCTCCAAAATTTTGTGGAGGGGTGAGAACACATGATATCTCCAAGACCTAGAAATAATTTGGAGAAATTCCACCGGATTGTATTTTATTAAAATAATTAATATTTTTAATGGGGTTCCTAAGTCTAAACTTAGGAAAATTAAAATATTAATGAGTATTAATGAAAATATGGGTGAGAAGTTTCTAAGAGACGAGGATCAAGTATAATTTAATATTAGCCATTGATTAGAGACTTAATCTCGATTGTTTATTTCTCAATAGGAAAATTACAAATGGAGGGTTAGGGTTAGTTGGAGAAGACACACAGTGAGAGTAGCACTTGAGTTAATTTGAAATTATGGGGCGTGGTTTGCTGAAGATTTCAGCGTAAGATTCTAGTGCAAAGAAGGGTAGTTTGGTAGAGGGACTTCCATTGAAGGCCAAGAATACATAGCAAAGAAGGAGAGAAACATCAAGGAGAGACAACGTAGCTCTAGAAAGGGTGACACTATTACATAGAGGTATCGTTGCGATTTTTGTGAGGCAAATCAGGCAACAATTCAACATATCAATTTCGAAGCCTGGAAGGTTCACAGGGAGGATGATGCAGCTCCTAGAGGAGGTGACACGGTCTCAGTTCAGAGCTAGGAGAAGCAATCGCTGCACAACATTGGTGACAACGCAATCACTTGTGGGGTTTCTTCATCCAGTTGCTAGATTCTCCGAAATATATGTCTCCAGATAGAGGTAATTTTGTCGGGTTTATTCTTTATTGGGTGAGCCAGATTTGGCACCCTATTTGTATTCATAAATATGCTTAATAATAAAACCCTCATATCTGTTGCACCAGTTTTCCTGCATGGGGTTTTCTCTGAGACTTTTAGTCCAAAAATAAGTGTGTTCTTTGTGTGTTTGTCTCATTTATTTTTTAGTACTTGATCTGTATATTAGTGTAGGTTGCAGTGTATTTGCATTAATATTTTTTGAATACTTCTGAAAATAGCTTGTTAAATGAAGAACAAAAGTATGTAATGCAAATTAGTTTGTTGCAATAGGATTTCTAGTTTATTAGATTCATATTTTTTTACAAAAACTGCTCCGAAAGTTTAGGACCCAAAAAAATGCTAAAAATAGTAAATGCTAAAATAAACAAGGAAACAATTCAAATTCACTGGAGTTATAAGTGGAATAGGTGGGTGGCCACCAATATCCACCCCGATCATTCCTCCCCCTTAGCTACCAATGATCCCCATTATGTGTAGAGCCTCCATGAGAAGAGGAAATTTATGTTGAACCTGGTCCCTGGTGATCCACTTGCCTTGGTGCAGGAGTTGGCCAGCTTTGACAACCTGATATAGTTGGATCTTCTGTTGGTGAGTGTTCTTGACCTATGTGTCCATAATCTAATCATTTGTTTCACATTCCATGCATTTTGGGTTTAACTCTATTGGTGTGAGTTGTTATGCAATATTTCATGTGTCCAATAATAGTGGGAAATATGGCCGAAGGTGGTCCACATTCAGCACCGGGTGAAAGTAAAGGAATGGGGAAATGTTGAGCTCAAAAGCATTGTCTCCCACAGCCTTGGTAATGGTGTAAGGACCATATTATAGTGTTTTGATCTTTTGATGGGCTCCGGTAAGGCGTTCTTTCTGCAAATGAACCAAACTTTGTCGCCCAGCTGAAACTTGTGTGGCACCCAATGTTGATCATGCTATTGCTTGTACTTGGAATTTGACTTTTCCAGGATGTTGTGAACCCATTGGTGGATGTTTTGGATGCATTCAATAAATTTGATCGCTTTATTAGCCTTCGACAATACATGTGTGGATTATGTTTGTCTAGTCGTATGAGGCATGGCAATATCAATCATATACAATGGTTGAAATCCTAGGCCTACTTGAAAGGGAATGCGATCAATTGAGCTATGGAGAGCTCTATTATAACTATGTTGCACATATTGAAGACTCTCATCCTAGGTTCGAGGATGCTTGGAGTTGTGCATATGAAGTATTTGCAGTATCATCCTATTGACGACCTCCATCTAGCCATTAGTCTGGGGATGGAAGGTAGTCGACTTAGTGAGCTCGGTGTCCAATAATGTCTAGAGGCTCGACTAGAATGTGTTCAGGAACCTGTTACATTGATCTGATACAATGGTCTATGGGATCCAAAAATGTACCCATAATCATTCAAAGAAGACTTTGGCAGTGTCCTCTGCAGTGATACTCTTCTTGCAGGTTGCCAATATATCCACCTTAGAAAATTTGTCTGTGACCACAAATACAAAATCATTACCATGCTTGGTAGAAGGGAGGCCAGACATATAATCCATGGATATGGATTCCCATGTGTTACAGATCCATTTGGGCACATTAACCCCGACTTACAAATTAGTACTATTAGGGCCCATCAAACCCTAATTCAGTTGTTACATGCCCTAATGAAGTCAACCATCAGAATGCCTCCTTCCCAAGAGATTCCATGATTGAAATCATCCAAAAAATACCTCTAAGAATATCAGCACAGGCAGGCCTTTATCAAGGTGCACTGTAGTGCAGCCCAGTACACTGGAAGGGTGCGTTGCAACGCACTTGAGCTGTCTTTGGCCTGCGTTGGGCGAATTTGAGTGAAATATGAATTAGGGTTTGGAATATTATTATCCATAGGATGCTTCTAGAAGTTTCCCAAGTATATCCACTCCTTTGGGCTCGAAGTTGGATGAGGGAGGAAGTTAAGGAACATCAAACCTTTTATCCTTTCTTCCATGGAACTAAATCCTGAGTTTGGGAGGGCATTCATTGTCACCATTTGTGGCATACCTTCATTCACTTATAGAAAGACCACTCATCTAAGTGACCAGGGACTAGAAATCCTTGAATTATAGGGAGATGTTGTTAGTATGAGACTTGATTTGGTTTCAAGTATTGTAATGATGTCAAAATGTCTTGCTTGTTATGAGGAGAGGATGGGATTGAATTGGAGGAGTGGAACTGAATCAAGAAAATTGGGTTGTAACTCTTCCTTTTACTAATAAAGTGTTCAAAGCTTTTTCCATATGTTTGTATTGTTTATTGATGCTTTCATATGTGTATTATGCACTTGATTCCATTTTATGTTTAATCAATAGATCATTGTCATATGCTTTGATATGTTTTTGCCTTCTGTCTGTGTGCAGGTACTTTTCAAGTGGATTAAGTACAGAAAGGACCAACAAAATTGGTCAAGGGAGATAAGGAGTATGTGAAAGCTTCAAGTAGGCTTCTTTATTGTCTTATTTAATCCATTGGTTACAAAAAAAGTAGACAATGCTTTGCACTCTTGTTATAGACTTAGCTACTAGTCTAGGGGTTTAGGTGTTTATCCATAGACACTAAAACTTCCCAAAAAAAATTGGTGACTCCGCTTGGGATAGATTATTCATCTTAGTATATTATCAGCCTCTTAAGACATTTTTACATACTGTAATTGTGGTTGTTGATTGAATTTCAGTCTTATTTCATTGAAAATTGAGTCAAAATTGTGTCAAATTGCCTTAAGAAATGGCTTACTGTCACCAGCGCAACCCAGTGAAGGACATAGTGCACTGTAATGCACTTCCCGCATAGAGCCAGTGCATTGAAGCACACTGTCTCTCACTGTAGCCTACGCTGATCCCTTAAGGGTCAATTTCCCATCTAGGAGCTGAAGTTCTTTGCCAATTTTCTCTTGTTTGAATGATTTGCTAAATCTCAATGATGTCTTGTCTCTGAAAATAGTTTTTCATCTCCTTAGCTGGCCCTACTTAGACTAAGATTGATAAATGTTTCTTATGTATTTACCTTGTCATTCTCAATCTATAGTCAAAAGTTGGTTTTTTTGGTCGATTGATCTTTGTCAAAAGAAAGTATCGTAAAATCGTCTTTTCCTTTGAAAATCGAATTGTCATAAAGTATTCATTCATGAAAGATCAATTGATTGATGTGTGCATATGATTAGTCTTTTCGTTGAAAGTGCCGTAATTCCTCATTTCTTTGAAAACAAAAGTGTCATAAAGTCTTCCTTTCTTGAAAAGAAATTGTCGCAAAATCGTCATTTTTATGAAAAGAGTTTATTGATCAATTGTGCATTAGTTTTCCTTTTTGTTCATTCAAATTAAGGGAAATCGAAAAGAAATACATGCATGTTGCATTGAAAAAGTTTGTGTGCGCTGAAAGAAATAGCTAGGGAAATTGCATTAGATGTGCTCTTTTCTCTTTGTCAAATATTTGATTGTTCTATCCCTACTAGCTAAGGATTTTCATTGTTAAATTGAATGGAAAGAATTATTATCATATTAGTTGCATTTTAGGAATTGCAAACATACATCACATGGAGAACCTTGAAAGGAAAATTCTAAAGAAGATGAACTTAAAATTTATCTGAATTTACCGAATGGGACATTGTCATTAACGAAAACATTTAGTGGTTCTAGGCTAGAGACGTGTTCTGATGTCGTAAAACAAAGTAGTTGTCGCTAACTTGTCTGCAATACATCCCGATTGTGATACCTCATTCCATGTACATGAGTATATCATAGCTCGTCCACGTACTTTCAGGTATATAGGGCGGTGTTACAATAAAGTATATGGGAATGCTCTCACTGTGCGGTTTTGCATTAGACAATGCTTATATGGATCGGGCCTCCATGTACCTTCAGGTATATATGGGAGGACAAATCTAGGTTGTTATCCATCCTTAACTAACTAAGTTAGCTGCCTTGTAAATTGTGATACACCAAAGACAACATTTGGGGAGATTGCCTGCCCACACTTCTTAGTTCGCCAGGAGGTATTCTGTAGTTCACAGTTGCTTGGTAAACCTTTTGTCTAGATTATCCCTCTTTTGTTTTGTTATGTTAATTTGATTAAAATAAAATTAATTGACCACAGATAACATCCTCCACACTCACTCCTTAGTTGATCTTAGGTTGAAACATATGGTGACAAATCTAAAGTCCACCAATCAAGGAATTCCTTTTGATGGGAATCCTAGTCCTTTTCCTCCTTTCGGAAATATTGGTGCTCCTTATATGGCTACATTTTCCCTTTCGGGATTTACCATTGGCTTTCCAGTGTGGTTTCTTTCAACCTCCTTAGTTCAAAATGTCGTGATTTCTCCGCAATCGAGTACTCGTCCAACTGGAAAAAATTAGCCTCTAGTTGATCCCAAAGATAACCCTTTGCCTTCTTCCTCAGTCATTTCTTCCTCCCCTTCTTCCTCTTCACCTAGTGAAAGTATTGGTACTAATAGCGAAGTGGCTAAGAAGAAGAAGAAAGGGAAGAAGAAGAAGAAGAAGCAAATTTAGCAGAGGGGCAACCAAGAAACTATTGCTTTGAATTCAACATTTTATGAGAAACCATCCATCAAACCTTGCAAAGTTCGATATCCATGCAAAATTTGTGTAGACCATCTTCTTCAAAATTGTCCTGATATTCCTCAGATCTTAGAAGAATGGTCTTCTCGTTCACATCATCCTATGTCATCAACTTTTAGAAATCATTCTGGTGACACACCATCAATCATTGGTATTAAAGTTCATGGAAATAATGGTAGAGTTAAGTTTCCTTGTAGGTTATGTGAAAAGAATTACCCCATTCACCTTTGTCCTTATCTGGATGAAGCCAAAAAAGTGTTGGATAACCATCCTGCTTCACCACAACGACTTCCATATGGTTATAGGAAACTCTCCCTAAATCCTTCTTATTGATGAATTCACTGACTCAAATCAACTGTTGATCAAAGAAACTCTCTCTGAAAGTGAATCCTATGAGTCTATACCTAGTCAAAATCAACAGGTCGAGGTAACAGTTGACCCAATTTTGCCTTCAACTAATCATACCTTTCATGAAGAGAGTGAATATGATACCACTCAAGTTATTTTTGTTTCTTAAAATTCCAATGAGCTTGGGGGTAGTCCTCCTGTTCCATCAAGACAGGAGGAAAATCCTCCCGCTCTCGTAACTCAAGGGGTTAATTCTCCTGTTTCTACGGTACCCCCTCCAAGTAGTTTGGTCATTTCCTTTGATTGGAATTGACTGGCTAGATTCCCTCTTCCTTCTTATGTGCCTTTCTAGATCATAGTACAAGTTTGTAATATGATTGCATCTGGCACTATTATAGCTGAAGGTGCATCAATGAGCATCCTTTCCTCAACTTCGTGGCAAGCACTCAATTCACTGCTGCTTGTGCCAGTTACCCAAAATATGTTGGCTTTTAATAGAGGAACCAGTTAACCATTAGGGATCCTCCCTTAGTTACCCATTACTTTGGGAGGAAAAATCATCTATCTAAATGTGATGGTAGTCGCAGGCCCTTTTGATTACAATTTACTTCTAAGGTGCGACTATGTTTATCATATGGGAGCTATTGTTTCAACACTCTTTCGAGTGATTTGTTTCCTGCAAGAAGGCAGAATTGTCACCGTTGACCAGCTTTCATTTCCCGGTCCAAAAATGGCTTCTAGTAAACCATCTTCCTTAATTGGTCCTTGTGTACCAATGGTATCATCCCTGCCACTGGTTAATTATGTGGCAACCTATTCCATACCTACATCAACTGACGATCAATTCAGTGATGTTGTACATCATGTACCGGGGGCATTGGAGCCAGATCTCTCCTTCATGACCTCTTATGAGTTGTGATCCAAGGAACATGAGGATAGTTCTTTTATTGTGTCAACCTCGTTAAAAAATGAAACAGGCCCAGGAGGATAGTTCCTTGTCTTGTGTCAACCTCGTTAAAGAATAAAACAAGGGTCTATGAGGATAGTTCCTTTACTGTGTCAACCTCACTAAAAAATGAAACATCCCCCATGAGTATAGTTCCCGGTCTTGTGTTAACCTCGTTAAAAATGAAACAAGGAATATGAGGATACTTCCTGGTTTTGTGTTAACCTCATTAAAAAATGAAACAAGGAATATGAGCATATTTCCTTGTCTTGTTTCAAGCCCGTTAAAAAATGAAACAAGGAATCTGAGCAGAGTTCCTTGTCTTGTGTCAAGCTCATTAAAATATGAAACAAGGTCCCCTGGAGCAAAGTTCCAATTCGAGTCGTTGATTAGATCTCGTAAAATCCCAGTCGAGTCTTTCACTTGATCTCGTAAGTGAACCTTCATTCCATCCACCCGATACCCATGAGTAGTCTACTTAGGTGAATGTAATGAAGTTTGGGGGCATGCACCTAGTGGTTTACTTAAGTTTCCCTATAGGTTATGTGAAGGGAATCACCCCATTCACCTTTGTCTCTATCTGGACGAAGCCAAAAAGGTGTTGGATAACTGTCCTGCTTCACCGCAACGACTTCCATCTGGTTACAGGACACTCTCCTTTTCATCATGCTAGGGGCATGTAAACCAATCTCAAGCATAGTTCTTTGTTTCAATCTTTTGTAAAAATGAAACTGAATTCAAGCATAGTTCTTCATTTTAAGCTTGTGTAAAAATGAAACTAAATCCAAGCATAGTTTTTCATTTTAAGCTTGTGTAAATATGAAACTGAATCCAAGCATAGTTTGTCATTTCAAGATTGTGTAAACATGAAAATGAATCTAAGCATAGTTCCCTATGGTTCAAGCTTGTGTAAAAATGAACCCATCTCCATTTTTAATCCTCGTGATTTCCATTCTATCAACCTCTTTTATCAGATGAGCCTTGGTTGTTTTCATCCCATTGCCACCATCCCTTTGGCCGATCATACACGTTCACTTGGTTGTTTTATCCTTTTTGAGGAATAGTTGCAATGAGTGGTCTTATTAGCTAGCATCTTCACATAAATCAACATTTTTTGAGAATTTCCAACATCATTGGAACTAGTTGCTACCCTGGACACCACTCATTCCTCAAAGTGGAGTCCTCTTTAATCTCTTTTTAGACTCTTTAAACATGAAAGATTGTTGAGCACTTGTCATTTCCAGCTCGTTAACGGATTGGAATTGATATCTCATTAGTATAAGTTTAACTCTTTTTCAAGCTGAGATATATTAACTATGAAAAAGGAATACATTGATCGAACATGGTCAATAGGTTCTCTCTCTTATTGTTTTATGCTTTTTCAGACTTGAGAGACAAATCTACGAAAAATAACTTTTGGAGTTTCCTTTTCGTCCCTTTTCAAACTCTCTAAACATGAAAAAGACCAAGTTATCTTTCTCATTAAACTCATTAAAAAAAATCAAATAGCAAAAAACTTGTCCATCTAGACAAGACCGAGTTTCACCTTCGCTAGACTCATTAAAGTATCAAATAGCAATGGATTCACCCGAAGGGTGGAACTATACAATAAGCATATGTTATCCTCCTCAAACTTGATAAAAATAAAGAGGTACTGGTCAGCAATGACTAGGGAAAATGGGGAAAAGGGGAAAGCACTTTATGGTAGCAAGTCGCTCTTGAACCTGACACTTTCACCTTATCACCGTGACTATGTGGGTTGGGTCATTCAGCTTGATGGTTATCACACCATTGGTTTATCATACCATCCATTACTTTGTTTTGGGTCAATGCTACCAATTCATTTTAGTATCGCTGACATGTTCAAGAGAAGTCATTCAATTCAAACATCATCCTTTGCAATATCGTAAACCTTCATTTTCATGACTGCCATTCATGAACCTTCTATCGTCAATCAATTTTCATCTCCAAAATCATTTACGTCGTTTCATGTCATTGATGTGGGATACATTAAGGCCCTCCTGTGACGAGTCTCTTATTGTCAACATCAACACATTATCCAAGAAGTTGACTTAGAAACACCCCTTCATTACCTTGAGGCTTGCATACATCAATGGCAGGTTTCTTGCTTCTACTGATAGGTTGACATCACTGGCCTTCGATCAAAAGACTTTGTATGGTGTTCGACATCAAATCATTTGTTCACACCATGCGAAATGTACTATAGTACCTTGAGGGTCATTATCATTATCAATGATTCCTCTCACATCTTTTAACGACTTACATCATTGGATGGTAATCAGATGATGTCTTCCCATGTTCGACTTCAGATCATCTATTCATATGGTTAGACTTGTACTTGAGCGAAAGATTGAACCAGATTGAAGACCCTGGATCTAGTTTCATCCATCCGAGCTACGATATTTTTAGCATTACTAAATCAAATGTACAATGGCCTTACATTCATGGTCATTCATTCATGGGTCTATATCTATAGACTACTATATTTCTACATGTAATGAAAGTTTATAAGATGAGCGTGGGTATGCCTTCCCTCAGCAAGTTCATGAGAAAAAATCAAATTATCATGATATATGTATTGTAATTGATGCAGGTCACCTTCCACTTTGAAACCTCCTCTCCACATAGTAAAGTATTTCACTTGACATACATATTTATGACTTCATGCTTTAGGGGGTAACTGTTACAGATCCATTTGGGCACATTAACCTTGAATTACAGATCAGTGCTATTAGGGCCCATCAAACCTTAATGCAGTTGCTACGTGCCCTAATGATGTCTATCATCAGAATGCCTCCTTCCCAAGAGATTCCATGATTGAAATCATCCAAAAACTGCCTCTAAGAAGATCGATGCAGGTAGGCCTTTATCAGGGTGCACTGCAGTGCATCCCAGTACACTACCAGGGTGCATTACAGTGCACTTGAGCCCTCTTTGGCCTGCGCTAGGAGAATTTGAGCAAAATATGCATTGGGGTTTGGAATATTCTTATC
Source organism: Pinus taeda (assembly GCA_000404065.3). Classification (NCBI taxonomy): domain Eukaryota; kingdom Viridiplantae; phylum Streptophyta; class Pinopsida; order Pinales; family Pinaceae; genus Pinus; species Pinus taeda. The sequence goes on along the minus strand of APFE031203383.1, from coordinate 60,415 downwards.
CATAGGATTCTCCTAGAAGTTTCCCAAGGTTATCCACTCCTTTGGGCTCGAAGTTGGATGAGGGAGGAAGTTAAGGAACATTAATCCCTTTATCCCTTCCTCCATGGAACTAAATTGGATTTAGTTTGGGAGGGCATTCATTGTCACCATTTATGGCATAACTTCCTTCATTCACCTATAAAAAGATGGCTCATCTAAGTGATTAGGGGCTGGAAATCATTGAATTATAAGGAGATGTTATTATTATGAGACTTGAGTTGGTTTCAAGTATTGTAATGATGTCAAAATATATTGCTTATTATGATGATAGGATGGGATTGAACTGGAGGAGTGGCACTGAATCAAGAAAATTGGGTCGTAACTCTTCCTTTTTCCATATGTTTGTATTATTTATTGATGCTTTCATATGTGTATTATGCACTTGATTCCATTCTATGTTTAATCAATAGATCATTATCATATGCTTTGATCAGTTTTTGTCTTCTGTCTGTGTGCAGGTACTTTTCAAGTGGATTAAGTACGGAAAGGAGCGAAGAATTGGTCAAGGGAGATAAGGAGTAAGAGAAAGCTTTGGGTAGGCTTCTTTACTATCTTATTTAATCCATTGGTTATAGAAAAAGTAGAGAATTATTTGCACTATTGTTCTAGACTTAGCTAATAGTTGAGGGGTTTAGATGTTTATCCATAGATACTACAACTTCCCAAAACACCACAGCTGGCTAGGAGTAGGAAGAGGAGTGTACAGGCCTTGATTTTTGATGGTTAGCTTGGCGATGTGCAGGCAGCTCAAGATCTGATATATTTCCAACATCCACTCAGAGTTTGGGCCAATACAAGTAATTTTGTAGTACAACCACAATTTTCTCCATATCAAAGTCTCTGGCGACCCAACTGTAGTGCACCTCCCAAATCAGCTTGGCACGCTCACTTGAAGGAACATAAAGGTGGCCCAGGTAGCATAATAATGCTTCCTAGAGGTGGAAATCAAGAACTTTATTTCCATCTGTTAGCATATGGTATGTGTAGGAAAACTATGGATCATTTTGTATAGTTGCTACCATCCAGTGGTCTCATGACCACAAGAGTTGAGAAAAGTATTCAACATTGCAATTGGGGGCCGACTAAGGCAATTTGCAACATGATTGGTGTTGCCATTTTTTTATTTAATGTTCAAGTGGAATTGTTGCAGATATGTAGACCACTTCCGATGGCGGTTGTTCTGCAACTTCCCTTATGTCTGTATAAAATGAAGAGTTCGATGATTGGTGTGGATGACTGTCTCTTTCTGCAGAATGTAGTGCTTCCACTATCAGCAAGCCTACATGATGGAATTCATTTCTTTATCATACATGGGGTACTTCTGAATTGTATCGAAAAGTGTCTCACTATGATAGGCCACTTGATGCACATGTTGGGTGAGGACTACACCAATAACATAGACTTAAGTGTTTTTCTCGATTTCAAATGGATAATGTAGGTCTGGCAATGTGAGTACCGGTGCAAAGTAGAGGTGGTGCTTCAACTCAAAGAATGCCTTTTGTTGGGACTCAGACAAGGAAAGCTTTGCTTTCCCCCTGCCCTTAGTAATTTGACTCAAAGGCCAAGTAATATGGGAGAATCCCAACGTGAACCACCAATAAAAATTTGCAAGGCCCAAAAAGCTACAAAGATCCGTTAGAGTGGTTAGGGCTAGCCAATCCCGAATGACTTGGATCTTAGTCAGGTCCACATGCATGCCATGCTCATCTATGACATAGCCCAAGTATTGGACTTGGCGCATGCCAAAGGTGCATTTTTCCAAGTTGGCACATAGCTTGTGTTGTTAAAGGGTTTGAAGGACTTATCGAATGTGTTTCAAGTGTTCTTCTGAAGTTTTCCTGAATATGAGTATGTTGTCCAGATAAACCACCATGAACGAGCTAGTGATGGGCTGCAAGATGTCATCCATTAGCCTCATAAACATAGCAGGGGAATTTGTCAACTCGAAGGGCATAACCAACCATTCGAAAAGGCCATCCTTGGATTTAAAGGTAGTCTTCCATAAATCTTGGGCTCTATTGGAACCTGGTGATAACCAGAATTCAGATTGATCTTGGTGAAATACTTGGCCCCCTTGACTTTGTCTAGCAGGTCATCAATCTGTGGGATTGGATACCTATTCCTGACAGTGATTTTATTTAATGCCCGATAATCAATGCAAAGCTTCCAAGTCCCATCCTTCTTCTATACAGGTACAATTGTGCTCCCACAAGGTGAGGAACTTTGTAGGATGTGCCATTTTTGCAGCAACTCCTATATTTTCCACTTGATCTCTTAATTTTCCATAATGGAGTGATGATATATCAACCCATTGGGTAGAGGTGCTCCAGGAGTTAGATCAATCGAATGCTTGACCTGGCAATGCAAGGGTATCCCTATGGGTGAGTAGAAGATGTCCCTCTATTCTTCAATGATCGTATTCACCCACTTCCATTTCTTGGAGGAACCCTTGCTAGGGGTGATGGATGTGCCTATGACCTTCCACTTACTTTTAGAATGAATCAGAAAGAAAATAAATTTCACATTCTAGGATATGACCTTACTACATTGCTTAGCAGAGATCAAGGAGATGGCAATAGGTGGGGTTACCTCTGGTATCATGTATAACTTACTAACTAAAGAAATAATAATAGAGTGCAGTCTAAACTCATATACAACATGCCGCTTCCATAAGTATGGTTTTCCTAATAATACGTCACAAACTTTAAGGGGAGAAACATCACATAATACCTCATCTGTGAAGGGCTTGATGTTGTAGGGAAGGTGACATTGTTGGCTAACGCAATGATGTCATCCTTAGTGGATCCAACTAATGGTGTATGGATACAAATGTGTTGTAGTCGATAGGCCCAACTGCTTCACAACCTCTGCTGAAATGAGGTCCTTTTCGCTCTCGTTGTCGATAATGAACTGTAGCAGAGAACCCTTCACCCACATCTGTGAGTGGAATAATATTTCCCCCTTTTCTAGATCTTCAGGCTTGATTTTATGGATCTTGGTGGTGGCCACAATGACACTAGGCTCTGTGTCAATGATATGCTTCCCTTTGTCATTCCCCTTGTCAGGTTCTAACTCAAAGTTGGAACATGCATCTGACTCAAAAGCCTTCAGCTCATCCATGAGTGACTGCTTGGCCCGACACTCACTCGTGTTGTGAGTGGATCTCTTATGGAACTCACACCACTTTCCCTTGCCCTTCTTTGTTTTTGTGGTGGTGTTCTTTACTTGTGGCTTCGGTGAGTTATCTTGGATTGCCCAACCTTATCTTTGCCCTTTTTTCTGCAGTTTGGGGGTGCCTTTCCCTTGCTTCGAATTTTCATATCCAAAGTCTCTCTTTTTCTCTTTAAACTTTTGCTCAATATTGACAATGTACTAGTACATTGTGCAAAAGTGAGGAGATGTCTAGGAACTATATTTCATCCTGGATGTACTTATGTAAGCAGTCACGGTACTTGAATACCAAATGTTGTTGAAATATGGAAACAAGAATATTCCAATTTAATTTGTGCTTGAATTAAATTGTGAATTAAAATCGAATTTAGTCTTAACAACTACTTGGAAATAATTAATTAATTTATTTTAAATTAATAAGTTGGAGATATTCAAGCTAGAAGTCTTTATGAAGTCATGCAAGAGTTATCCCTTAAATTAAGGAGATAAGATTGAGTTATATTTGAGCTGTAATTAGTTAACTTAGTTTACCGAGTTAAGTCCAATTAAATTAGTTCCTAACCGGTTGAGGAACTAATAGTGAGTTAACAATCGCATCAATGCACTCAACTAGTGCTACTCCAGTTAATTGAAGATTCCCTCATTAGAAACTCATGCATGTCTATTCTAAGAAAGAACTAGTTGAGATTAATGTTCAAGGACAGTGTACTATCAATTGCATATGTTTTCTCACGGAGAAAACTCATGCATGCAGTCAAGGATTCATCCTTGAGGATTGCACAGTTTTGAAGGTTGGTTTTTCCACTTGGTAATAGGCTAATCATCCACAAGGAACTGCGCAAGGAAGTAGGAGATTGGAGGGTAGAGAGGAAGGTTGGAGAGAAGCCAAGATTGCCTGTGAGCATCTGTGAGGATTGTACTGAGAGCTGGCTAGTTGTGAGAGCTAAGGCTTTGTATAATTCCTATGTATTTCCACCATGTATGATAATATAATAGTGTGGGGCTTTTATCTGAGGATTTACCCAAAAGTATTTTCATGGGTATTGTGCCATTGATTCTTCTTCTTCTGGTTATATTGTTCAGCTCGATATTTAATCTTCCACAAATTGATAGTAGAAGTAGGTTATAGTATTCTGCTTTGATTTATATTGCATTATCATGTTAACGTATCACAGATTTTCTATTGGCTTTGGTGGGTTATCTTGGATCGCACAACCTTATCTTTGCCCTTTGTTATGCAATTTTGGGGTATCTTTCCCTTGCTTCGGATTTGTAGATCCAAAGTCTCTCTTTTTCACTTTAAACTTTTGCTCAATCTTGACAGCATATCGGTACATTGTGCCAAGTGAGGAGATGTCTAGGAACTCCATTTCATCCTGGATGTACTTATGTAGGTAGCCGTGGTACTTGAGTACCAAATGTTTCTCAGAATCCTTGATACACAACTTCATGTGAAGGGTATTGAAAACAATGGTAAAATCTAGCACGTCCTGGTCTCTTCCCTATCAAAGCGTGGTCCACTTTATGTATTTATCCCCATAGCTCCTGATAAGGTAGTAATGCTCCTTGATGGCATACCGGAATGAATTCCAAGTGGGTGCAGCTGAAAACAGTGAGGGTGTACTTTCATCTTTCTTCTCATAGTAGGTTTCCCACCAGTCCTTGACGTGGGGGACGACTTTGAGAAGTGCAAAAGTGATCTTTTCCTAGCTGGAAAAATCAGGAACAGAAAAATATCCTTCTAGCAGATTTAACTATTTATCTATGGCATCTGCATCTATTTGACCTTCAAATATGTGGATGTCAAAGTTAACTTGTATCTTAAAGGGTGTGACACTTCCAAAGTAGTTTCCAGAAGTAGAAGTGTCACCTTTGGGTCCGCTGAAGGATCTGGGCAAAGTTGTCCATCATTGCGTTCCTTTATCGCTCAAGGGTTTCTTCGAGCAATATTTTTAAAGGATCTCTTTCCCCCTCATCTTTCTTCTCTTCCACCATGGGAAGTCGTTCAGATTTGTGAGGCTGGTCTTACAAAGGTTCGACCAGTTTGAGCCCTAACTCCTTATATCTCGACCTCATTGGGGACATGCAAATAAAAACAGAGAAAGAGAAAACCACTCCAATACCACTAATCTAAACTTAAGTAGGAACACAAAAAATTACAAATATAACCATAAATACAGCGATGCAACAGAAATAACACTTCATTTCATTAATATCAAAAACTAAAATTTGCTTACAAAGAGAATGGAAATAAGACTAGCTCGGGCAATGGTAGCTTATCTTTGAGAAGAGATGTAGCGGCTACATGCCTCACAATTGTGTTGAAACGAGGCTCAAGGGCCTATTTATTATTGAAAAACATGAGAAAACTATAAACAACCAAAACCCTAACCCCAAGAGATGTAACGTCAATATTTTGTGGGCCCTATTGCAGTTAGTTGGGCAGTGAACTTCCTGGGGTCATAACTTAGTCATATTATCTTCGTTTTTCACATATGATACCTTGTTAGAAATTTCTCTCTGAGTACCACAAGATTTGTTGTAGACCCCTACCTACGGCAACAGTACCTGCAACGAACCTCAAAAAAATGTTGTTTAGGGGGTCAAAATTAGTTTGGAAGTCCAGGACCCGAAAAACTACTAAAAATAGTAAATGTTGAAATAAACAAGCAAACAAATGAAACCAATTGGAGATCTAAGTGGAATAGGTGGGTGGCCACCAATATCCACCTATATCATCTTCAAAAATGGTTAAGTGTTAAACCAATGAGACTGATATGTGAAGTGATAAAGCTTTGACTGTAATCTAACACTTAGAATACCTAATGACTCAAAAACATAGATCAACCATGACACATGAAAAATACATTTTCCTACGTGTCACTGCTCTATGACCAGTTACGACAAGTGTGACACCACATATATACTTTACGGCGATAGTGGCGACACTTGTGCGACAATGCTCAAAACTTTGTGAATAAGTGCGACAGGTGTTTATATGGTTAGGACAACTCATAAACACAAAGATGAACCTTTGAAACCACCATATTGAGCTTTTATATTTGATGTGACAACCCACATTAAAAAAAGACGACATTTTTCCTAAGTAACAAACAGGACCAAATCACTCCAAAAAGATACATGAAATGAGTCTTAGTGTTTGTGACAACAATGGACAGGACCAAGGAAGGCTTTGAAATTAAGCACAGGCCAAACTTTTGGAGGGTGTTCCAACCACTACAACTACAATTTTTAACCCTGTATAGAAATTACTTGCAAATGAATTCTTAAAAAGAGAAAATATACAATGGTTAGAAACACAAAAAAATACAACATAAATTTTCCCCTATCCCAAAAAGACTACCAAATAATTTTTCATATGTTCCTTTTATTTACAATACTATACATATATATATATATTATATATATATATAATATATATAATATAATTATATTATATATATATATATATATATATAAATTATATATAATTATTATATAAAATAAATATATAAAATACACATGTCAAAGCATTCGTAAACCCAATCCATTAACCCAAGATTAGAACATAACCGTAGTTCACTTGACCGGATCTATAAAATGCCATGGGTAGTAAAGCATCATGCCCAAAATCATGTGTAAAACCCATGCACAAAACCATAGGTAGATCCACCCACCTAATACAGGGTCCAAAAATAAATTCATGGGGCACTGCCTAAGACCCCATACTGGGGAGCTACCACCTCTTGAATCCCTCCGACAAGGAGGGTTATGCCCTGCCCTATGAATCCCCTCCTATGCCCGGTGCAATGAACAAGGGGGGCTATCACCCCCCTATGTGCGCCCAGTGCAATGAATAAGGGGGGCTATCACCCCCCGTACACATGTGACTAGTCGTGGAAAGAATATAACACATACCCAAAAACAACACTTGGCGACACACTAGTAGAACTCGATATTCTTTGTTTTGTTTAACTCTTTCATGGAGGGCCTTGGTTCTCTAGGGAGAATTGATTCATCTTGAAAATTACTTTTCCCTTCCCGCTTACCCCACGAAAAAAGATGGTCCCCTCTATACCTTCTTGGTTGAACACAACATAAGATTCAACATAATCACAATGCTTCGAGTTGGGAAGAGTAGTGTAGTCTGCAAGCTTAAGATTTTCAAAGTATAATTTTTCATCACTGGTGTTGTTCCATTGCTAGTAGGCTTGGACACTACCCTGTGGAGTCATGCAAGAACACAAAGATTCTTTCGCTGTCAGCGAGCCTAGATATGCAATCTCATGCATGACCAAATTATTTATGGCATACCTCAGTAACAAATACGATGACTTCTACAGCTGAACACCCTAAAGTAAGTTCCATTTGGTGAAGCACACCAATTGGAAAGTTTTAATACTGAGTCCATCACCTCATAGGACATGCAAGGGGGTTCCTCCTCAAAGATAATCTAGTACAATACTTTGAGGAAGTGATGAACCAACTTTTCCATGACTCCTCTATAATTGCACTCTGAAAGTAGTTTGCAATAGATATGAATAGTAGGCTCTTTGGGTGTCCAACTCTAACCAATAGCAGGAAAAGCATTATGAGCACATATGCCATTCAACAAGTACCCAAAAATGTATAATTTAACTTACTTTCCCTTAGCAGGATTCTTTGTAATGTTCCCATTAATCCTAAGTTGTTGAGCCAAAAGATCTGACAAATTAAATATCTTCCCCTTGTTGGAAATCTGACGTAACATGTAAACCCAACCTTTAGGGAATGTTTCAATATTCTTCTATCCATATATCCGGAAACATAGCATAATCAGGCACTAGAACACCATTTTGAGAGATCTAGTCTTGTAAGTATTACTGGGTGTCTGGTGGAACTTAGCTGGCTCTTTCACCTGTGTCTAGCTAACATCCTTGGTGTTCAAATAGCTAATGTCTGCATAGAAGTGTGAATCCATATATCGCTCTGGCTTAGGCAAGTGATAAATAAGGTGAATATAATGGGCTAAATAGGAAGAAAGTCGCTACCAACTAATACTGTTGAGGATCATGTTGTTAGTATCCAATTCTTGCATGATCCACTTGATGACATCTACACAAGGTAGGAATAGGAACCTTTAAGTAGCTATGTGAAAACCTGACCATTGGATTTTAATGTACACTTGTCTGTCCTCTAGATCTGCCTTGAATTATGTCGATGTGAATGCATATTTGACTATATTCCATGTGATTTATGAGGCATTTTCAATGAAGAGTTGAGTATCAGATTGAATAGGAATCGTAAATGGAGTTCTCTTAATTACTTCATTGGTACTGATCTCTATTATTTCTTTTGAGGCTATCTCTTAGGAGGCATGATGATGGCATTGATGAAAGAGAGATGAGCTCAAAACATGCAATGTTTATAACCAAAAGATGCACATAGGGAAAAAAACAAATTAGATCAAGCAGATTTGTTCATAAACCAAAATTAAAGCAACAACACACTGACTAAAGAGAAGGAATATACATTTTCTTGGCTCTGGGAGGTAGAAGGGGTTCTTGAATTGCACACTATGCAGTCTCAATAGACTAGGATGGAGTTTGAGGCTTGAGGCTACACAATGCGTAGTCTTAGCTAGGCATGAGAGAGAGGAGATTACATAATGAGTAGTCTTAGAGGCCAAGGCTAAGGAATGAGGCCTAGAACTATTCAATGTGCAGCTGGGAAAGCTAGTGACTGCACACCGCGCAGTCTTAGGGGGCCAAGGAATGGGCTTGAGCCTTGACGATTTGAAATGCACAGTTAGAAGGGGAAACAACTATTTAAGGATTGTGTGGTTCTTCTCGGGAGAGAGAGAAAAAAACATTGAGATTTGATGTTGGGGTAGGAAAAACTATAGATTGGCCTTAAGGTGAGTTAGATCGATCAATAGCATGGGCCAAAAAATATCACACAAAAGGAAAAACATACATGCAAAAAATGGCCCAACAACGACAAATGTTGCTAGTAAAAACACAAGAATGCGATGCGACACTTATAAAAACTTCACGATGGACCAAAACAACACTTGTACAAACTAATAATAATAGAAACACTAGCTACCATTAAAAGAAACTAACAAAATAACACTCATAAAGGCAAAAGCAATAAAAAAAACAACAAAAAGTGACACATGAAAAACTTACCTGGAAAAGCACTACAAACCAAGTCCAAAGCTCCTTGATCTTATGGGGAAGGTTAGAGCTCTAATGTTGAGTGTGTGAATGAGCTCTACAAGCATCTATTATATGGTTATAACCCCCACATGGTTATGTTAGGGTTTATGATGCACATGCCTAAAATCAAGGAGGAAGCAACACTTGTCCTAAGATCGAAAATAGAAACTTTGCACCATTTGTCAAACGATGATTATGCACTCCATATTTTCTATGGATGCATATTATCTTACTCTAGGAAACTACGTAGTCACAAAAGCAGAAGGAATTGTGCAATTCCCAGTAAGAAGGGATTCTGTAGTTCACTAACTCAGTGAATTGTGTAGTCTTAACTCTATGAGAGAGATAACACAATTTGTAGGTTCAATGACTACATGTCTTCAAGGTTTGTGCTGTTCTGGTCCTCAAGGCATAGCGTAGTCTCTAGTGTCAGAGGATTGTGAAATTCATAGAGGGAAGACTAAAAATTGGTGCAAGAACAAGGTATGAGTTGGCTTGTGTTTAGAAGTTGTTTAGCTTTCATCGACAAGACTCAGTCATCATCAAGCCAACATAATCAAGTCATTCCAAGCACTGCATGCAAAGAAAAATAATATTGATAGGAAACAACAAGAGGAATACTTGACCACCATGAAAGATAACTTCTTATGAATAGAAAGTAGGCTCCAAAATCAAGGCATAGGCAAAATTTTGGAGGGGGTTGTAGTAGCTACAACATGTCTACAAAATATATTGATATGGTTGGAACACATGATTAGTTGTGGTAGCTTAGGATTAAAGTGATTTGCAAAAACAATTATGTCAACAATGCTACTTTGTACACAAAGTTAGTTGTGGTAGCTTAGGGTTGAAACAATTTTCAAAAATAATTTTGTATCAACAATGTTGGTTTAAATGCAAAGTTAGTTCATACCAGCTCAGGGTTGAAATATTTTTGCAAGATAAATTTTGTGTTAACAATGTTGGTGTAAACACAAAATTCAAAAACGTTTTTTGTTTGAATTTAAAACTACAACAATGATTTCACTCTATAATAGTGTTCCTATTTTTAATTTTAAATACAATGGTTTTCCAAGGCATAAATTGTTGACAAAATCAAAGTGTTTATAGGGTTTTTAATACAAATTTTCCATTTCGAGTTAGGGTAGAACCCTCTAAACTTGAAGTGGAAAAATTACATCATGACACAGTGTTTATTCAACAAGAAATTGGATGGTTAGATTTTTTCTCCAAGATTCATGGGTATAATATTTAAGTAACTAGAGATTTTGCTTAGAGATTTGATGGAGAGAGTGCCACTATAGGCAATATGATTATACACCTTTGTGAGCATAGAATAGAACAGGTAACAAAGTTACCCCAATTTGGGGAAATATGGTTTAAAAATAACCAATTTGGAAGAAAAGACATGGACCCCATTTTTTAACAAATCAAAATAAAAACCTAATTGGACAAGGGGTATACTTAGTACATGCTTGAAGCACCATTACAAAGAATTTTTTTCTTAATACAAAAATGTATCACATGTGAAGGAAGGTTCTGTGTTATACTCTTGTATAATGTTAGGTTGAAGGAAGGTATTGTGTTATCACTAGTAGAAAATGATGAAATTAATGACTAGGTGACTAAAAATGTTAGTCACCGCAATTATTTCAAGTGAATTACTACTAAATTGAACAATTTTAAGTGACTCAACTAAAAATGACTAAATTAGTCTAGGGATAAAATATACGACTAGATAATAAGTGACTAAAATAAAAGTGACTAACTTAAATGACTAATTTAGTCTAGGATTAAAATATATGACTAGATAATAAGTGACAAAATTAATAATGATTAACGTAATTGACTATTATAGTCTAAGAATAAAAATATGACCAAATAACAAGTACAAGAAGGATATGAATTAGTCATTTATGTTAGTAATTTTTTATTGTGTCACTCTAGAAATGGTATATTACAATTTTGATACCGAAGTGTTACATTTCACTATAGGCGTCTTTGAATCCATCTATAGTGTTAAAATTTAGAGACAAAGGGGTCTCTAAATCCATATACAATGTTAAAATTATGATTACCTTTTTGTCTCTAAAGTTTAACACTAAAGATGGATTCAAAGACCCCCTTCTTTGAATCCATATGCAGTGTTAAATTTAGAGACAAAGGGATCTATGAGTCCATTTGCAATGTTAAAATTTAGAGACCCTCATTTGCAATGTTAAACACTCTAGAAATGGAAAATTGCAATTTTGATACTAAAGTGTTACATTTCACTAAATTTTAATGCTATATATGGATTTAGAGACCCCCTTGACCCCCTTAAACGGGGTCTCTGAATCCATCTACAATGTTAAAAGTTAGATATTAGATGGATTCAACGACCCCCTCAAAGGGGCCTATGAATCCATCTATAATGCTAAAAGTATAACAATTTTATACAATATTATTGAGTATAAGTTTACAATATATAATAGTTTTACACTCCTTTTGGAAGGAGGAATAAGAAAGAGAGTTTGAAACTGATATTGAAGGCTTTTAAGAGTTAATAGGAATTTGTTCCTCACATCTTAGAGAGACAACACACTATTTGTTGTGCGGTTTTTGTCGTGTTGTTAGATACCATGGTTGATTATTGCACTAGATTCATTGAGGCAATATTTATTGTACTAATTTGAATTCAAAGTATGTTGATTATTTTAAAACTGATCAATTAATATAAATGTAGATTACTCTAAAGCCATATTATTTTATACATAATTCTACAAACACGTGCAGGGGCTGCAAAGAAGAGCTCAGTTTCCAATCTTTCACCTAGGTAAAAGTTGGACTATTCTCCCGTTATAAAAAATAGAGGAAACTCAATTAGAAAATAGTTGAATTATTTAAATTTAAATATAAAAAATGTATGTGCTTATGTATTTTTAGTTGATAATAATTAGCATATTCTTATTTATATTCCCTCATTTAAACTATACAATGCAAAAGAAAAGGTATTTCTAAATATTATGATCCTAAATATGAAGATGGACACTCAACCTAGTTTTTATTTTCAAGCCAACAAGTAGAAATTGTGGAATACCATTTAGTTTGGAAATTATCCCATCCCAAGTCTTAATTTTAGCTTTCATTCTTATTTGTTTGTCCAAATAAACTATCCCACCAAAAATATGCATGCCCTTTCAACTTTGTGAATATATTCTTCACTATCTTGGGGTCCTCAATTTCTCAAACTTGAGGGATTTCTCCATCTTCCCAATCTAATAAATCATATAGTCTTATCTCCCATGGGGCCTCTACCTTTCACTCTTCATTTCTCACATCATGAATGTCTACTGCAACCCCTCCTTTCTTAGCCTCCTCTGTGGAATCCATTCTAGTTAACATGAACCTCAACATCTAGGGGATTTTATTCATGGTTATGTTTCCCTCTACCCTATGCTTGTATTCCTAATTCCCTTGTGTGCTCTTTTGAAAATCTCCTTGTTATAGCTCCACCAAACAAATTCCCTTTGATAACATTTTTTTTCAATTCATATGTGGGCCCCAAACCTACTTTGATACCAAAATAATGTAGCCTAAATTAGTATTTACATAGGCAACAATAATCATGATTACAAATCCACTTCAAACATAACACATGATAAACAATTAAAAGAACACACAAATTTTTTTATCCTAGACAAAATAGAAAAAATGACTTTACTCTTAGAAAGACATGAAACTGGTAAAAATAACAATGATTTATGTGTTCTAAATATAAATGATTTAACCGGTTAAAATAACAATTGAAAAGGAACAATGATTCACCCCCCCCCCCCCCCCCCCCCCCCCACCCCCCCCCCCCCCCCCTTAGTATCAATAGGCTAGGCTGGATTGTGCATTGGATACTTCCAGAAATTAGTTAGCCTCCCGACAGCGTGGATTGTGCCTTGTGCAGCTTTGGCAGTCCATCTCCCAACCTCCCGGTGAAAATTGCACAATCTTCATGGACAATCACACAAGTATATTGCATGTCAGTCCTTCATTTTGTTTTGGTTTTAAACTAATAGATTGCTTGCCATGAGTGCTGCTATGTCTCCAGGTATCACAGGTGTTCGTCCGCCTCTCAGCAGCACAAGTACAATGGCTTCCAGTAGAGCAGAGCGAATGACACCGTCGAGAGTGCAACTGGAGATGCAATCAATCAAGTGTCTATGAACTTTCCTATCGATGAAGACATCAAGTTGTTCATGGGAAAGGATATCATGATGAAATGGAAACGACATCACAATGAAAAACACCATCAGCAGTAGCAAAAGCTAGCACACCTACATGTGACAAATACAAGAGGAAGGTTGTTGACAGTGCAGAGGTGGAACAAAGTTGCAAGCTCAAGCAGATTCACTTGTGATGAAAGCAGCATTGGAGTTTCAGGCTATGAGGTGACAATGTGACAAGAGGATCGCACGAAGGTAGAGAGAAACAAAGAAGGAGTTATAGGTGTTGAAGCAACAACTCAAGGAAGAATGGGAGTTGTATGGACAATAGAAGGAGTTACAGTGAGAACAAGTACAGTAGGAGGCACAACATCCACAGATGAATGAAATTGTACCCATATAGGTTATGGACCCATCCAGAAACTGGCATGGAGCAGACATGATGAGTAGTGTTGTTGATCGCATGCAAGGGTATTCATAAGCATGGATGTCATTGTGTGCATGCATGCAATCCCATCCATTTGGCACACTCACCAAAGCAAAGACAAGAAGCAAGTCTGACTGAAGCTAAACATGCATTTTGACAAGTTGATGCAAATGGTCACCAGCGCACACTTGGAGATTAGCACAGACACTATGCAACAGTATGTTGGTACAGCTACACTCAAGACGATGATGCACATATTATCAAATGAGTTGGACAAAGGAGGCATATCACTGTACCCAGATGCAACAGAGGCAAGAGTTCACTTTCAACAAGATGTCACCATTGAGCGCATGGACACAACCACAAACGACCAAGATTGGCATTAGTTTGCCACCATTGATCATCGTAAAGATGTCAAAGAGTTGGCCTTACCACAACTGTCTGAGTATTAGTGATAGCTTGCATGGCTTGCTCAAGCCTATTTTGTTTCACGAGGGTACACATGCTGATTGGATGTAAAATCTTGTAAAGTGAAGGTCCAAGTTTCTATAGTCGAATGTAACAGTCATAGAGTAGTTGAAGAGTCATGAGGGTAGGTGAACAGTCACAGATGTCAAGGGTCACCCCACCCTTTTCTATTTATAGTACCTGATAACTCATTGTAGAGGCTTTTGGTCAACCAAGCTTCCGATAGGAGTATCTTTGAAAAAGCTTGGAGAGTATTGTAACGAGCCTTGGCTTCTCCATAGTGTAGAGATTATATATCTCTTTGGAGGAGCAGGCGGTAGTGACTATAATGTTCTGCTATCGGAACTAGTGGTTGGTCATGGTTGTAGTGCATGATTGGAACTTTCACTTCTTAATATAATAGAGCCAACATGTTTCAAGCATATGGTGTTATTATATTTCATCTATCTTGCTTACTCTAATGATATATGTACCTTCTTGCTTATGCATGCATGTATGGACTCTTTATATATAAGTATGTGTGAATATTACTGAGATGTGTTGTTGGTTTAACTATCACTTTGGATTGTTAGCTTACTTGCTTTCCAATTTGTGATGCAACTTTTCTCGTGTGTTCCCTTCTTAGCTGCATTCTTCCACAAGTTTCCAAGGGGCACACTCACCTTACTTTCCATGCATTAGAATCGTTCATGTTCCTTCCTTGACTTGCTGGATATGCCACACCCTTGCTACCAACAGGTATATCTTACTTGCCTCTGCTTGCAACCATGATCAAGGCGGTATCGTATGACCCACTGCTGGGACTTGTTGGGAACAGGATCCCCCAAAGGACAATTTTGGAGCTAAAAGCCCATGATTGAGTCAAACTTTGTAATAAAATGGTAAAGACTCTGCATCTTGTTGTTGTGGAGCACGTAGGTATCATAAGTCATAAAGGCTTATCTGCCCTTAGTTTTATAAAGTAAAGTCGACTATAAGAGATCTACCCATGGTTTGCGGACTATGTGATTATATAAAAGGAGCTAAGCTCTAAGTAGTTTTGGAGAGACACACAAGATAGGAGAGTCATAGCTCTGAAGTAAGAAGTCTAAGATTCAGGTCATAGCATAGGTAGAGACTCTGTAGCTAAGTGCGCAGAGGCCTAGGGTAGAAGTCTGCAGCTGAGTGCGCGAACCCCTACAGCTATGTGCGTAGGGTGAATAGAGTCTGTAATCACTTGGAAGATATCAATAAAGAGAATTATTATGCAATTTTTGTGTCTTTGTTCTGATTAATGCATCTTATTATTTTATGTGTGAATTTCATTTATAATGCTTATGTGATGCGCGAATGTGTATGATTATGTTGGAAAATTGAACGCATATAAGAATTTTTGTCTATGCGGTGCTATCTATGAATATCTAAGAAGATAAGTAAGACACTTAGACTAATTTAGGAATCTACATGGTACACTGCCTTAGCAGCACAAAAGTGTCTAGATCGTGGGTTAGGGTTGCGCAAAGGTCAGACATACCCTTTTGCGGAGGCATTGAAGGGTGGAATAAAGGGCTCGTCTGGCAAGCCCTAGAGCGAAGTAACCTATGCGAAGGCAAGAATAAAGGGAATAAAATGACATCACAACCATCTCAGGGTGTGAAAACTTGGTTCCAGCATCCCCCCATACTGATTCAGGAGAAACTTCGGTCAACGCTCCATGGGCTAATGCCGAAAGGGCCAGTAGTGTAGGGATTTGTTTAGCTAATTAACGATGAACCTGGGTCACGCCCCCTCAAGCCAACAAATGGTTCTGTTTCCGGGACTGGAATATGCATAAGAGATATGTGATTTCGTATCATTGGAATCCAACTAAGAAAGAGATTGGAGACTAGTTGGATAGGAAGGAAGATCCACGAATTCGCGGCGCAAGAGAACAAAAACCCATGACTGACAAAGGAACAGTGGTTGGATAGGTATCTATATACAGTGATCCAAGAGATCTTTTGTACTCCTTTCTGACTAAGATGCATGAGTGGATCGCGAAGCTAGCAGATACCCGAGGAAGGTGGAAACTTGACAGTCCTATTGTGGACCCCGTAGCTAATGTGAAGGTTGGAAGCATTGGCAGATAAGATTGTCCATGCTATCGATCATTGGCTCAATCACGTCATAGGAGGATTTGTAACTAAATTTTTGGTCGACACCTCAGTCAACAACAGCGAGGTGGAGTGGCAATTTTTCAAAGGACCACAAGGTAAGTGTGTGAAATCTTTGAATACCTGGATTAAAATGCTATTGTGTGAAAAATGGGTTATGCAGCTACCTTGATGTACGAAGCTACGCAAAGTGGAAAAACGTGTAGAAACGAAGGAAAAAAGGGTCCTGAATATAATCTGTTGATTTCACCTCCATGAGGTGACAAAGAAGGGATATCACAGGTTTCTTCGTGAAGTGTTATTCAATTAATAAAGCAAGGATTCCCGCGAATACCACCCCTTCCCACACCACCTCCAACTTCACCACCATCACCTGCGACTTCACCGGTACCACCTCTGCCTCCACTGCAGTTCAGTATGGTGAATTTAGTGAAGCTGCCTTTGTTCAAAGGCTTGGGAAATGAGGACCTGGACCAATTTTGGTTCGTAGTAAAAGATATATGGGAAAATCAGGTTGTTACAGATGACAACATGAAGAAAGTGACATTGGTTAATGCTCTGTATGATTGTGCACTATTCTGGTATATCAAGTACGCTAATGTTAACCCGAATGTTGGAGTAGAGGACATCCAAACAACACTGAATAAAGAATTCAGTAGGCCTAAATCTGAAGCACAATCGATTGTAGGGTTCAAAGAATCGTGATGCAACCAGACGAGACACCTTGGGAACTCGATTAGAGGTTGAAGTATACAATCCACGAAGCTAACATGAACCTAACAAACAGACAACATCACGAATGGTTTGTGGCTTCACTCCTGCCACACTTAAGGATTGCACTGTCACAACAGAAGATAACGAATCAGGCGGAGGCCTTGGAGATTGCAATGGGACTGCATGAGACCCTAATGTAAAATCCTAATTTGGGGGTTCAACAGATCCATGTGCAGTTGAAAATTCTTTGCCTTGAGATGCAAAGTTTGAAGTAGGGCAGAACAGTCTAACCAAAAGTGCGTGAAGAGTTATCGTGTTTGAAATGCAAGAGTCAGGGGCATGACAAAGACCATTGTCTAGTCTTTGCAAACTACCTTACATGAGGAGGATGTGTTTGAGGCCACAAGCTCAAGTAGGACCAAGTGCCGGGCCTGCATTGTTGTGTGCCATATGTCAGGTAGTAGGAAAACATGTCATGAATAACTACCATTTGCTGCAGAAGTTTGTACAGACACCACAACAGTTGTTCTGCAACTTCTGTAGATTGGTAGGGCACGATGAGCACAACTAAAGAAGATATGAGTTCATGATGGATAGAACACCCACCTATAGGGTTTAGGCCGAAACATGGCCCCCTCACCTGAGTGAGAGGATGGAACATACAAGATTTCAGGGGCACGGATGAGGTCGAGGCAGTGGAGGACCTAGCAGAGGTCGGAGATAGTTGATTTGATACAATTGTGGAGGACCAAGACATTATGCCCATGATTGTACTAACCCAAGCATCATGCAAGTATTGCATGCTATTTGATCATGAAAGGGAAGACTGTCCTACACTAATAGCAAGGATACACGACAAAGGGGTCCTGCTACCGTAGCCTACTCAGAACCTGTAGATGACGAGGCCTGAGCCATGCGAAGAGGACCCAAATGTTAATATAGTGCTTCAGAGTGGAGTCGCAATAGGAGATGACAAAGGGAAACAACCCGAATACAGTACATGGGTGTGCAAAGCTCCAGTGAAGGAGGCTGAGTTCGATTTGGAGTGCACACGAGAAACCTTCATGGAAGCAAAGAAGAGCTTCACTGAGGCCTCCACCTCAGGAAGCAAGGATAAGCCTGATCAGGAGATGGACCCTTCTATGCTTACAACCTTCTTCAAAACCTACATGAACCTGCTACACGATAGCAAGGCTGTGAAGGGGCTACAAGAACTCATAAGGGGATGTGTTGGAACACTTCTGCAAAGCTGCGCATAGTACAAAAGCTTGGTAAGCATAAAAAAGGACAGGACGGGAGATGAGACTAACCGCACAGATAGGAGAGTATGAAATAGATCAAGTTATCTTGGACCTGGGGTCAGATGCAAACATCTTACGTAAGTAGACTTGGGAATGGATGGGTTGACCCACGTTACAATGGTCTTCGATTCAACTAAGGATGAAGAATCAACAAAAGATCATCCCCATGGGGCGGTTGCAGGGGATGACTGTGGATATTAAATGTGGGAGAGCGCTAGCTGATTTTGAAGTGATAGAGATAGTGGATGACAACAACCCCTATCTTGTGCTCCTTGGAATTGATTGGGCTACTAATATGAATAGGGTAATCAACCTAAAGAAGCGAAAGATGAAATTTGAGAAGAAATCGCTACACGTGATTATACCCCTAGATCCTGCTGAAGGTTCACGTTATACTGAACCAATCCACGATTATGAGAGTGGCGATGATCTGGACTGTATCTATAAGATAACAGTGTGAGACCAAGATTGGGTGAATCCAACAGTAGATGGAGGAATTACATGGGATCATGAGAATCCATGCACCTCAGACTCTGATGAAGAACTAGATCACTGGAAGAATCAGTTACACGAAGTAAATACGTTGAGTTGTAACAGGATGACCTGGTCATTGTGCTGTGTCGTCAGAGCTAAGAAATCTGCCTACTTATGATGGCCTGAATAATGTAGATATTTTTCTGGATGCATTTGAGAAGGAGGTGCCAGAAAAGCAATGCCTTCGGGGGATGGATTGGGCACTGCGTGCTATGCATACAAGGTGGTGGGGTACGCACAAGGGAAGATTTGATGATTGCTGCAAATATAGGAAAATGATGTGAACTTGCTTTGGGAAGCCGAAGATGAAAATGACAGACAAGTATGATGGGCAGGATGATCCGCGCACGCACTTGGCCAAATGAGATCAGGCTTATGGAGAGAAGCCCAAACCTGATTGGGTGCACTTGTTTTGTCGTACTCTAGATATTGTCCTTATGAACTGGTATGTAGAAACAGAGCTCCGCCATGGTACAACCTTATAGGTGAATCAAATATTCTGTGTGAAGGATTCCTAATGACATTCAGTTTTGAAGATGGGTTTGATAATATTGATGAAGCGCTACAAGAGGTGAAAGCAAAAATCTTTAGGATACCATAGGATCCTTTAAACCTGACTCAGTCTGAATGGGCTACTCAGCTGAGTCATGCGCTGAATGTTATAATGTAACTGCCGAAGAAGAGGATGAGGATCCGCAAAAGATTAACATTCCTGAAACAGATGGTCACTGCAAAGTTGAAGGACTGCAGGTTGAGAATCTAGATATAACCGCACTGCTGAAAATGAAACAAGCAAACATTGGTACAGAGGCAGAGCCCAGATTCATGAATATTAGAGATATTGGGACGATGCAATAGTGGATAGGGTCGTTGAATTGCTCCATGAATACCAAGATTTATTACCTACCAAGTTTATGAATCTAAAAGGGATAATCGAGGACCTAGGTGTTATGAAGATCACGTTGAAGCCCGATGTGAAGCTAGTTAAGCAAAGACCTTACCATCTCAATCCAAAGTATAAAGAGAAGGTCTGCTTAGAGCTATACAAGATGCTCGCGGCAGGCATCATTGAACCTGTGAAAGAACCTGACTAGGTAAGCCCAATGGTGGTATAGGAGAAGAAGAAGAAGGATGAAATAAGGATATGTGTGGATCTTGGAAAGTTAAATGATACTTGCATACATGATCCTTTCCAGACTCCATTCATTGATGAAGTGTTGAACAATGTAGGTGGCCAAGAAGCATATTCCTTCACTGACGGGTTCTCTAGGTACCACCAGATCAAAATCACACTAGAGGATAGGAGCAAAACAACCTTCGTGACTGATTGGAGCTATTTTTAGTACATTGTAATGCCATTTGGATTGAAGAATGCACCTGCGATCTTCACGCATGTAGTTGTTTATGCGTTCAAGGAATTTATTCATAAGTTCCTGTAGGTATACTTTGATGACTGGATTGTGTTTGGGCTAGTTAACGCTATGTAGAAAACTTGTGCCTAATTCTGGATACCTGTCGAAGATACTAGATCACGCTCAATTTGAAGAAGTGTCTGTTTTGTGTTCCTTTTGGGACCCTGTTGGGTCATGTGGTTTGTAGACAGGGACTAATGGTAGACCCCGTGAAGATCGTGGTGATACTGAACTTGGAAGCACCAAGGAGTGTAAAGCAGTTGCACGCTACCTTAGGTCATACGGGATATTATAGAAATTTTATCAAAGGCTATGCCCAGATCATCGCACCTATGAAAAAATTGTTGAAGAAGGATGTCACGTTCTGCTGGAATGAAGATTGTAAGAAGAGCCTAGATGTATTGAAAAAAAATATGGTCACCGTGTCGATCCTAGTCTTCCTGGATTGGAAGAATGAGTTTCATGTCCATGTCGATGCGTCATGTATAGAACTGGGAACAGTACTGACACAGGTTGGTGGAGAAGACCTGGACCACCCTATCGCATTTGCAGGAAGAAGGTTATCCAAGATAGAGAAGAACTATTCCACCACTGAGCGTGAAGGGTTAGCTATGGTGTATGCGCTCCAGAAGTTTAGACATTATTTGTTGGGAGGTCATTTTAAAATGTACACAGATCATTTCAAACTGAAATACCTAGTCAATAAGCCTGTGTTGGGGAGGAAATCTGCAAATGCTCTTATTGTTCCAAGAATATGACTTTTAGGTTATTGTGAAGCTTGGACCGCTGAATGCGGGACCATACAATCTGTCACAAATCGAAACAGGGGAAGAGCCCACTAATTTGGAGGAAGGATTGTCTGACACATAGCTATTTCCAGTGCGCATCGTGGATGGTCATTTTGAGGATATAATACACTTCCTAATGACAGGAAATGCCTTGAAAGGATACATTGTCCAACAAAATAAGGAATTAGTGGTGCGCATGGTAGATTTCTCTATCATTGCTGGGCATCTATACAAAATATGGTCTGATGAGATATTACGACGGTATGTACCTGAGTTTAAAAGAAGCAACGTCCTCACGGATGCTCATGGGGGTGCCGCGAGAAGGCATTATGCAGGAAGAGCAACTGCGTAGAAGATTCTACATGCATGGTTGTGGTAGCCAACCCTCCATCAAGACTCAAAAGCGTATTGCAAGGTTTGCAATCTATGTCAAAGGACTGGGAGGGCATCGCAGAGGGATGAGATGTCTTGGAATCCACATATGACATTGCAACCCTTTGAGAAATGGGCAATAGATTTTTTGGGACCCATTCAACACCAAGAAAGACGAGAGAAAGGTACATTATCACCATAACAGAGAATTTGACTCGTTGGGCGGAGGCACAGCCTAAGAAGGATTTCATAGGTGTGTTTGCCACAAAGTTTCTCTTTGAACATGTACTAATGCAATTTGGCTATCCAAAGATCTTGATGAGTGATCGTGGTACACACTTTCTGAATGAGACGATTAGCACGCTAATGGAGGAATTTTAGGTATACCACCAGAAGAGCACACCTTATCACCCGCAGGCTAACAGGACAGTAGAAGCATTCAATAAAGTGCTCGAAAACACGTTGGCAAAGGTTTGAAATGCTCAGCAAAGTGATTAAGGCCTACGCATACTTGCAGTACTATGGGCTTATCAAAAGACAGGCAAGAAGTTGACTAGACAAACCCCTTAGGCTTGTCTATGGTGTTGAAGCAGTAATGCATATGGAATATATTGTGCCTAGTCTATGCATAGCATCGCTCACAAGTATGACAGATCACGAAGCCCTAGAGGAAAGACTCGCACGACTGGATGAAATTGAGGAAGAGAGATTTCTAGTTGGATTTCACTAATAGGTCTAAAAGCAGCGCGAAAAGGCATGACATGATCGGCACATTAAGTAGCGCACCTTTAAGTTAAATGACCTGGTTTTGTTATATGAAATTAAGTTTGATAAATTTCCTGGGTAGCTTAGGATGCACTGGTTAGGGCCTTATGTCATTAAGGAGATTTCCGACGGAGGAGTGGTACAACTGGTCAAATTGAATGGATATCCCTTCCCAGGAAAGGTGAATGGCAATCACTTGAAGCCATACACCGATGGTCCGACAATGTGACTAGATGAAGGTAACAATCTCAATGCTCTAGGCAAATGAAAGGAGGCGCAGGACTATAAACTACACTGCCCGAGTTGGGGAGCTGCACGATTGGAGGATTGTGTGAAGCAAGGAAGTGTCATAGGGTCTGTGGTAGCATGAAGGGAGTTGCGATACCTAGGGAGAAATCACGCAGGTCGGCCCAAAAGTGACTGTTCAAGTCATTGTTCATGATTTGACAGTTGAAATGTGGCCAAATGGAATGGGCGGCCAACATTTAAGATGAAATCTTTGGCACTACAATGAGGTTAAGGGCACAATGTGAACCGTCATGCTAACATAGATACTAGCCAAGCTGTAGGAGGCCAAGCAGCTGAAGGAATAGGTGGACACAACACTACACAAGGAAGCAGTGCTCAAGGCGAGACTAAAGCCCTGTCTAGATGAGCCTTACATTGTGACAGGGAATATCGAAGGCAAGCTTGCGACTCTGCAAGCAATGCAACAAAAGCTTCAGGTTGACAGCGTAGGAGTAGTGACCAAGAAAACAGTGGAAGACGTGAAGCAGGAGGTAGCTCAGTGCACGAACGAAGTTGCGATCATATGAGTCGAGCTGGAAGGGCTTCATGCAAAGATCTTTGCACTTAACAAATGTCTTGAAGGCTATTCACGATGTTTGTGTTGGGAGCTTGTTGGAAACAGGTTCCCCAAAAGGCAATTTTGGGGCTAAAAGCCCATGATTGAGTCAAATTTTATAATAAAATGGTAAAGACTCCACATTTTGTGGTTGCAGAGAGCATAGGTGTCATAAGTCATAAAGGGTCATACGCCCTTAGTTTTGTAAAGTAAAGTTGGCTGTAAGAGATCTACCCATGGTCTGCGGACCATGGGATTGTATAAAAAAGAGCTAAGCTCTAAGTAGTTTTGGAGAGACACACAAGACAAGAGAGTCATAGCTCTAAAGTAAGAAGTCTAAGTTTTGGGTCATAGCATAGGTAGAGGCTCTGCAGCTGAGTGCGCAGAGGCCTAGGGTAGAAGTCCACAGCTGAGTGCACTGACCCCTGCAACTGTGTGTGCAGGGTGAATACAATCTGTAATCACTTGGAAGATATCAATAAAGAGAAGCATTTTGCAATTTCTGTGTCTTTGTTCTGATTAATGCATCTTATCATTTTATGTATGAATTTCCTTTATAATTCTTATGTGATGCACGAATGTGTGATTATGTTGGAAAACTGAACACATATAAGAATATCTTTTTACACAATGCTATGTGTGAGTATCTAAGAAGATAAGTAAGACACTTAGACTAATTTAGGAATCTGCACAGTATGCTGCCTTAGCAGCGCAGAAGTGTCTAGATCGAGGGTTAGCGCTGCATGAAGATCAACCGTACCCTTTCGTGGAGGTATTGAAGGAGGGAATAAAGGGCTCATCTGGCAAGCCCTAGAGTGAAGTAACCTGCGTGAAGGCAGGAATAAAGGGAATAAAACGAAATCACAACAATCTCAGGGTGCAGAAACTTGGTTCCAACATCCCCGCATACTACTTCAGGTGAGACTTTGGTCCGCGTTATGCAGGCTAATGCCGAAAGCCCCAGTTAACGCTAATTAATGCTGAACCTAGGTCAGGCCCCCTCAAGCCAATAGGACTCCTACACCAAACAGTCCGAGGTCTAGTTGAGACTTCTTACCTGCGAGATCCCCTGACATGTTGGCACATTCAACACCATCAACGGAATCCTATCTTCCACTAGAACCCTAATTGGCCAAATAATTTGATTGGAGTGTAAGTAGAAGTGTTGGAGAGCTTTTGACTTTCTTTGATAGGACCATTTGATCTATAACATTTAGGGGTAATGTCACCTATGCACCAAAGGGGAGCTTGTTAGAAGCAAGAAGAGGGTCGGTTAAATGACAATTACCCCCTTCGAGGTGAAACTAGTCTCGTACTCTATATTTTAAACTTTACCTTGAGAAGTGAAAAATTCGTTGTAACAATATCTTGTTGAAATGATGAGTGTTAGCGCTCAAATCTACCTTAGGCTAAAATAAGGTAAGACTCAAAGCTACATCAAACCACACTCAGCCTTGTAGCTAGCCCTACGAGGACAGGAGAGGGCTCTCTCCGGGTCAATCTCGGAAAAAGATAATCAACGAGGTCGGGATGACTGAATTGATGACTAATTTTAGGCTAGGTATGAAGTACAAGGGCTTTGGAATTGATTTTTTTTTAGGTTTTGTTGAATTCAAGGGAAAGGCAATTTTGGGTGCGGGGATGAGGCACAGTTTTTGCAGAGGTCTACTTGGGGCAAGGTAGGCGATTGTCTTGATGCTTTTAAAAAGAATGAATGGCTAGATCTGACTGGTGAGAAGTTAAGGAGAGAAAGAAGCTTTCAAGGATTCTCCATAAACAGATGAAAACATGGAAAATCAAACAAACTTAAAGGCAAAGCATAGCAAATTATGGATTCTACCTTAACACTTCATTTGTTCAATTGAAGAAGATAAGAGAAGGAAAGTGATACACATAAACAACTTACAAATACTCAAAGAAGCACACTATCACATAAATCCACATGAATCCAAAATAGTGCTGCAAAACCCTGGTCTTTCCTTTGCCAAAAATGCAGATAAAATATGTACAATAGAGTATCAAACTATTCCCAAGAGTCCAACCCTCAAAATGAATAAAAAAATACATATATAGACAAGCCAACACATTCCCTAACCTCTAGGGGTCAAGCTCATCATTCTAGGAGCAATTTGAACAAATTCTAAACATGGAGAAAGAATCTAGATGACCAAACAACCTGCCTCTAAAAAGAAGGAAACTGATTCATTACATTAGTTTCTTGCTAATTTGTGAATGAATCATCTAGAAGAAGGTAGATAAGTGACATGTTACCTTACATACATCAAATTACATCATGTTGGGTCAAAAATTACATCAAAGAGTGAAACTGGTGAAAACTAGCCGAATTCCTGAGTTGAAGGTGAAAAACTGGGCGAAAAACTGTATGCGTATCGCCCCTGATTCCTATGCGTAGCGCACATTTGAGCCTGTTTTTGGGGCACTTCCCAACATCCACATTGACCTCATCATAGCTCATTGGAAATCCCTAGATATCTACTTTCCAACCCAAGTAGACTTTTCCCATTTGGAGCTCATTTGCCCCCTCAAAACTGAATTCTCCCAGAGGTACTTCCTGTTGTGGCAAAAGGTGGCAGCAAGGTGGTTTTCATGATGTTTTTGGACCTTTTGACCATCTAGATCTCGATGAAATGCTTCGGAAATGGCGGAACATGTGTATTTCTTCATGCCAAATCCAAAACTACAAGCCATTTGTCATTTGGACCTCCCAATCTTCAGGGTAGCGCGCTGCGCGCTACGCGTAGAACCAAAAAACCTGTTTCGCAAGCCAAAGATTTTGAAACGACAAAATTTTCTCCAAATTTGCCCAAATTTGGAGTGAAAACCCTCCATGATGTATCATGCTCAACTAATGAAGCCTCAGCCAAAACTCGAAGTGGATCGGGCCTCTTTCGTCGTTTTAGCGCTTTTCTCAAACGCCTCTTAAGGATCTTCATTTTCGCTTTGCAAACATGCATGCGAGCCCAATAGTGCGTTTTCATATGACGAAGCATGTCCTTGTCCCTATTTGCCTACGCCAACAACTTCTCTAAATGAGTGTTTACCCGGATGAGCATTGATTCTTGATCAATAGGTGTCAAATCGTCGGGTCTCCTTCGGGCCAATTCCCAGTCTTCCTGGATTTTCCACAGCTCATAAAGTTCATGATCATCCTCCAGCTGTTTGTTGCACTGCTCCAAGTAGTTGATCACCCACTTAGCCATCTACAATTTCTTTTGTAGTGACTCATTCTCGTCCCTTTGCTCTCGGATGATCTCCTTTAGCTCTGAGATAGGAGAGCTAGCATCAACATCAATGATATCGGTGTCCTGGCCTCCTGAAGGACCCTCATCAACCATGGGTCTCTTGCCCCTGTCCTGGATCTGTAACTGTGCTAAAGACGAAGGCGAGACCCCTTCCACATGATGTGGAGATAGTACTCGCTGTGCTGATGAAGTCAACGAGACCCCTTCCACCCCAGGTGGAGATAGTACTCGTCGTGCAGATGTGAATAAGGCCCTGTGGACTCGCTGATATGTCACATATGCTGGAGCATCTACATGCTCTGTCTCAGGAATGTCAAGCTGCTGTGAAGGCCCTCCCTCATCATGAACTATCTCTGATGGTGGCTGAAGTACTGTTAAGAAGTCACGAGAAATAAAATCCTCCCATGTAATGCCCTGCTGTGCCAACTGATGAATCTCCATGATCTTGATCAATGCATAATGATATATGCTCCTATGCTGATGTGCTGGGCTCTTCCTTTGCACTAAAGGCACCATCCTCTCTATGTTTCGAAACATAAAGTATGGAATGCTCATCAGACGCACCCGTGTAAAATGCATCAACAAACGGACATGGTATGTATAAAGACGCGAGAATCTGCCCTCACAACTGAAATACCGAATGATAAGTTTCATCAAAGGTGCAAACCGATCATTCAGGTAGTGAAAAGGAAAAACTCTACTCAAGTGCCTTATTCCATTGCTCCCCGATATTCAGAATTCCCGTGGCCTCTGCAATAATCTCTGAAGACAAAATGAAATATACTCTGGCGAGGTTTACATGGCCATCATGTAAATGGAGAATAAACAAGCGAGCTAATTCATGATGATGCTGAAACGGTGAAATTAGCTCACAAAAATGATAGCATGACTGATGGCAAAAACGATCCATGGCAAGTGGGCAAGCCTGCAATTGTACCATAGAAGTGGGTTCTTCTCTAAGATGTTTACCACCTTTGCCACCTCTGCGAGGCCTTTGTGGCACATTTCCCTCTGTTGTGGAATCATTGTCATTCTCTTGCTCATACACTGACTCTGTATCTGACATAGTTTTGAGAACAAAATAGCTGCAATAGGAGGACTGCAATATGTATGTTGTAGGTGTGATGAAATCCCAATTTCAGTGCATCCTCAAAAAACCAACTGAAGCATCATAAGAGTTATGCCATAATGGATATTTTGTTTGGTATATTTGGGCATAAAACAGTCACAAAGATATTTTGGTATGAAGTGCTGCTGGCTCAAAGCTTTCAAATGGGCAAGGAGCTATATTTTACCAAGGAAAGGGAGAAAAATCTTCATCAATTACTCACATGTCTTTTAATACCCTATACAAATTTTTAATACCCTTTACAAAGATTTTGATAAGGGCCTAGGGTTTGATTTGTTTTCTTATACCCAACACACCACTTTCACTGTTCAAACACACATTAGACAATTTTAAACTTGATTGATTGAGTCAAAGAAACACCTACTTGCAGCTTCGGAGGCGATTTGACACATTTTAGGCGCATAAACGTAATGCTGGAATGGGTGCGTAGCGCACAGGTTCAATGCGCAGCGCATTTTTTAAGAGGCGTTTGGAGGCCTTCCTGTTGTCGAAATCAGGCATAGGATAGCTCGTTTGAAAGTTATCTGAGTCTACTTTCCACTAAAACTAGAATTTTTCAATTTGGAGTTCATTTGCCTTGTCAAAAATCAAATCTCCCAAGACTGGTCAAAATGTGCCAAATGAGGCTGCCTCAAAGCAGAGTGTTGTTGCAGTCAACTTTTGAATGCCTTCCTCAACTCCAAATTGAGCTCATGATAGCTCGTTGGAAATATCGTTTTGTCTAGTTATCCTTTGATGTATCAAGAAAGCTATTTGGCCATTCAAGCTAGGAGAAAAATTGATTTTCCCAAGGTCACTTCAGAGGTGCATTAATTCTCCCGAGGCGATTGTATTTTTGACATTTATCCAAAACAATTCTACCTGTGTAAAAAGGGAATGAGGTTTTTCTTCCTTGGCCTGTGGTTGACAAAAACATCTCTCCGTTTTCCCAAATTCCTCTTTTATTGCTTAGAAACATTATTTTAGTAAAACTTATCCCGATGTGTGAAACAAGGGATTTTGTCGAAATGAAGCGAAATGAAGGGGATGAGGGACTTCTAAATTCTTGGGGAAATTTTTGGAAGTAGGGAGGGATGTTAGGAAGCAGGGTAAAGTGGAATCTCAGAGATCGAGTGAGGGGAAGGGGTCCAAAAGGGAAAAACACAGGCCCAACCTAGAAAATTGCCAAGTTGTAGCAAGAAACTAGGGTTTGTGCAAAAATGAGGAATTTGGGGGATCGCAGTGATGGGAAGTGTTTGATAAGGTATATTAAGGATAGGGGAAGGTGTATGAACATCTGGATACAAGTTTTGCTAATGATTTGACCATTCAAGAGAAATTGCCTTCAAGACCCTAGCAGAGGGAAATGACCTTACCTAGGCGCAACTGAAGCATGAACAAGGTGTGAAATGACCCAATGGAACCTGACATGATGATGAAAACCCTATGAATGATGATAGACTCAGCTGAATAGTGACATAGATTGAAATTTGGGCAACTTTGAAAGGAGTGAAATCAAACCCTAGACCTATTGCCTAGTGACAAAATTTTACCTTGACACTCTGAGACCACTTTGTAAGAGCATATTTGATCACTGGAGGAAGGCTGGAAAGACTGACACTAACAATGAGCAACACATACTACATGGTAATTTGTGTTAAAACAATTTTCTTTACTTGGAAAGCTAAAATAACTTGGATATAATGCAAAAATGTTGATGTGTATCAAAAGAAAACAAAAACATTAATAAATTAGAATACAAAATATAATTAGTAAGGATATATAAGCTGTAGTTTAGGATGCAACTGATGATAAACACTTTACTCGCATGCCAAAATAAGTTCATCCAATACATAACTATCGTGAAAATCTTTCTTTAATATTTTTTATATTAAACTATTAAAATTAAAAAAAAAAGTAATAATATTATTATTTTTTAAATTATCTAATATATTAAACAAATAAGTATATATATCTATAATATATATATATATATATATATATATATATATATATATATATATATATATATAAATATATATATATATATATATATATATATATATTAAAGGTCAAAGCTTTTTTTAATTAGGGTGGGTTGGGTAGGCCCATTTAAAGGGACCACACCTCCTTACCAAACTAATTAGAGCTTAATCTTGAGGGCGTCAAGACGAATTCAACCCATAACCTTCCAATGACAAAGTGCTTTAGCAAGAGGACCTCAACCAATTGAGCTAACCCTAAAAACTATCTTAAATGAAAGAAATAAATAAAGAAAATGATTTTAACGTCCACGAGGCTAAATATAGCCTATAGGAGAAATTGCTTCTTCATCTGCTTGATGTATTCGACCATTATTCTGTGAATATTCATAATAAATTCTCCCATCTTCTCGACAAGTCCCTCGCTAAATAGATTATCCTAAGAGCTAGTTGTCAGCATATGTGCATAACTTTCTCTGTTTTCTTTGAAGGCCTCATATTCTAAAATGAAATGCTTTTCTTTTTCCACCTTTCCAGAAGAACAAAAAATGCATACTCTTTCCTCCCACACTTATTTTGGCCTTTTCCAGTGTCCTGTTTCACAACGGAGTTGATGATAATTAGTCCTTAACTGAGCAATAAGAATTTTGGCTCTCCAAAAAATATTGGCCTCTATGTATGTTTTTGGTTGATGACTATGAGTGGGATTAAACACTTCAATATAGTACCTTTTCTTTCTTCTTAGCTCTTTATCCCAAGTACGCTTGTGGAACTTATCCATAACAAAATATTTTATCCCTTTGATGTTTATGGGACACGTGTCAAGCAAATACCCCATTTACTAAACCGTTTGTTGTTTTGTTGCATCCAAGTCTCTTTTGTTGTTGCACAATGTCATTAAAGACAACCTTAAGCGATCATTGCTCCATTTTTTTTAAATCCCTTATGGCTCTCACCATAACAATTGCTTCAATAGGAGCAACGCTTGTTTCACTTAACAAGATAGCATAAGGAACTGCACTTTTAATCTTGAATTTGTTTGTAATCAAACGCTTCTAAATTTTTTCAATTTGTTTCTGCTGCATGTTGGATGTACTATTGGCCTTAAAGTTATACAATGTTCAACTATGGAATGTTTAGGTCTAAAACCCATTTTCTCTTTAGCAAGATTATCTCTTTCTTCTATCCAATTGCTAATTTTATTTTTTAACATGCTTCCAAATAACTTTGCAAACAAAGGGGTTATCATGATGGTCCTATAATTTAAGGGATTATTGACATCACCACTCCTGAAAAGAGGTATCGCTGGACTAGTTGTCTAATATGTGGGGAGCCCATGTTGTATGATATTGTTGAAAATTTTTGTAATGTGAGGTGCAAAAATCTTTGAGCCCACTTTAGATATTTTGATTAGAGTTCATCTAAGTCTTCTTCTTTTCCAACACCCAACTTCCTGATACCCATCTCTACCTATTGCACTATGAAGAGTTCAGTATTGGTGTTTACCAAGGGGTCAAGGTCAACCTTGGGATCCTACTCATAGATTTGTCTTACATAGTCAAACCATTTAGAAGTTGTAATACTATTTCCAGTTTGTATCTTTCTCGATTGGAGTTCCCTCCAAAATAATTTGGGATTGTTTTTCCCAAGGAAGATTAGTTCTTCCCTCTTTGAAACCATGAAAGAAGTCCTTTTCTTGCTTAATAATTGCTTGTAATCCTTGAGCATTATGTTATCCTTGTTTGACTCTTTCCACATTTTCCTTGCCTTTTTGCATTCCTCATCAAACCAAGCTTTAACCGGAAAGCAATTTGTTTCAAAGTTCTTAATTTTTGCTCTTTTGCACTCTACAAGTGCGCATTGAATTAAATGTGTTAATTCATGATTATGAAGGCCATGAATTATGATTTTCGCCTTCTCAAAGAGCCTCTCTAGCGTTATTTTCAAGGTATTACAATTTTCTAGAGTCAAAAGAATTCTGCCCTTTAGGAGATTTTGTTGGACATGCTGAATTATTTACTCTAATTGTTTCTTTCCAGTCCAAGAGAAACTTAAATAAATTGGCTTGTGATCTGATTTTAAGTCCCAAAGTTGATCTCCAATCAAAACTTCCTCCATTTTTTCACACAAACCATGTGAGAAAATTATATAATTTACTACACTTGCTCCATTGTAAGTATTGCAAGTGAAATTACCAGACTTTGCCTATCTAGTCAAGCCATTACAAATGACTAAATCAAAGGCCCCACATAGAGTAAGCAATTGTTCACCAAAGAGATTGTAGCCCTTGTCCTCTGAAATTCTTTCCCACTAATGATTACTCTCTTCAATAAGCCAAATAGGGTTGCAATATTCTTTACAACAAAAAATGCTAGCTTACTCACTTGTAATCCTAGCATTGAAATCACCCACTATAAACACTTCACCCAGCTGAGAATATGTTGCAATATCTACTTTTAAGGCCGCAAATGGATCTTGTGGTCAAGCCCTCTACCTTTGTAGATTTTTAAAACTTGTGGTGAAAAATAGCATGCTGCATTTCTGATGTGGTTTTCATTTTCTAATATTTTAAACGAAATGAATTGTTTATTTGAGTCTTCTTTTTCTAACTGAATGAGATGACCTTATTTCTCCCTCACTAAAACCATGATACCCACATGTCCTTTTCCATTCCCTATTGCCTTGTTCCACACTTCCATATTTCAGTATTCTTCAAACAGAGGTGTCTTGCACCCTTCATGCTTGTGTTTCTATGAGGCAAATTATGTCTCGATCTTCCGCAGTAGGCCCTAACCCAGGTCCTCGTCTCCATGGGTAACCTCTGTAGTTCCAACAAAATAATCTTAAGGAAACCTGGGTATGACTTGATTGCTATTTATTTTGACATGCAAGACTCACATTTGAGTCTATCCTTGTTTTCCCATACTAACCTTGCTTCCTGATTTCCTATTGAAAAGTTTGTGGACTCTTCTTTATTACCATTTTGTTGCTCTGTTTTGGAAGGAGGTCCAAATCGCGCTATCACAACTTTACCTTTATAAATCCATGCTCTCTGGCCTTCATCTCTTGCTTCCCTAACCTTTAGCATTTCCTCCCTCCTTTCCTCTTATTGTCTTACATTTAAATCTTCTTTTAGAAAAAAGCAAGAAACCCTCAAGAAATGATTCTTGCTTAGAATGATATATTTATCACGCAAGCTAGGCATGATAACTTTTATGGGCCCGGCTCTCTCACCACTAAACTTGCCCACCCTCCATGCTTCGCATATTTGTCTTTGCCATAGCAACTTGTCTTTCAAGAAGTCTCTTGCAAGGTCAAGAGTACATTCATTTTTCTCAAAGTCTTTCACCCTTTAATAATTATGTTTGTTGCTCTATGTTGTCTTTCCTTGCCTTCTCTATCTTGCATGTTGTCAATCCTAATGTTTGTTTCTCCTTCCTTATTAGCACAATTGCCAATAACTTGAGCCCAAGTTTTGGAAACTTCGGTGGAATCTTATTTCCTTTTTTCTCTTGCTTTCTCTTCATGGTTATCTATTTGGGAAATCGTTTTCCCTTTATCCTGGGATGGGATGATTTCACATTCACCACCTCTGTACTTTCCACTACAACTTTCTTTATATTTAGTATATCTGCCTTCACACGTTGCCATTCTATCTTCCTTATTAAGAGAGCTTCCTGTAACAATGTCACTTGTTCTTTCAAAAACTTTATTGTTTTCCGATAAAGCCTTGTTCTTCATTTTTATTATATGAATTTTATGATCTCCTTCTTACTCTTTAGCTTCTAAAACCTCCAACCTTTGTTATGCATTTAACAATTCTGCAACATAAAGATCAGATGACCAAGTGAGAGGTGTGGATGTGGGACTATAGAAGGCAGAATCATCAATAGTTTTTCCTCTAGACTTCTTGTTGCCACATGCTTGTAGAGGGGACTTGTTGGAGTGCTTAGTGTGAAGGGCTAGAGTACTACCATTTTTCCTTGTCTGCTCCCATTTTAGATGAGCTAGTCTTCATTTTAAAATGCCCCGATATTGCTTGGCATTGATCCAAACCCACTTCGCAATTTTGATGGATGAGGAAATTTTCACTTGTCCTAAATTATTTGTCTCCACAAGTTCTGAAATTTATTGTCCAATTGTCATGTTTGAATGCATTTGCTGTCTAACCTATCGAGAAAGATGTAGGTCCAATCTACTCTATCACTACATGCCTGTAGAAATCAGTCTCGGACCTACTCCTCACTGCTGTTGTCTGAACACCGCTGCCCTCGTCTGATATTTGTTATTCGCTATCCCCTGTCTACTATGCTATCCGTTGCTACTGTTGCTATCCACTGTAAGACTGCCTTGGACTACCTAGCACCCTAGAGAGGCACTCTCACACAAAAGAAACCAAACAATACGCCGAAATAACCACAATTCGCTGACGGAATAGAACCCTCGCAACCAGAAGTGAGACAGCTTTGGAACATGTACACCAGATCAACCTCTTTGAACAGGAATACCAGGTGGGGTAGAGACTTGCCCCAAAGCCACTGAAGGAGGTTGACTTCGAATAACGATGCAGCAACCTGGCAATTTCTCACCAGTTCCTTTCGCACTGCTCTACTTAACACCGGGTCCAGGAACAAAGCTCTTGCCCAAAACGACAGTGGACCATAACTCACCCAAACGCCAGAATCATGGAACTAAAAACACCCCCGAGGATCACTGCCACCGTCTAGCCTTCCGCTTGAGATTTTAATTTATAAATCAATAAAAAAATATTGTTTTTATCAACTTATTTTTCTAATTCAAATTTAATTATTAACAGTGATACTTACCTGTGTAGTTACCAAGTTTTAGCAGACCTAAGGGAAATGAACATTTCAAATTCTTACAGGTATACCCTTCTTTTTTAATTTTCTCAATATCTCATGGACTAAGTCCATTAACATATATATCATCCAAATCATCAGACACCCATGTCTAAGAAACAAACGGAAACACATGCTATATTGGTTCATGCTTTCATATACAATCATTTCAGGGCAACCATTCTCATCGACAGTAAAAAATGTACATTTGGAAGGCTGTCATGTCGCATCATGTATACAAAATTGAGTTTTTCACTGATAAAAAATACAGTGTGAGAGAGACATTATCTTGTCTGAAAACATGTTTATCTACATACATATATGCATGTTCTCTGAAAAAAAAGTAGTAAGTATATGGACATCATTAACGTCAATCTATACAATACAGTGTGCAACAAACTTGTCTGCTAATACACCCATTGATATCAACACATCCACAATGCGTGGTGCATAAAACATTGTAAAATGTACATTGGAATCTTGTCATGTCATGCACAAAATTTATATGCAAGTATGTGGGTAGTCATTAAAAGTGTACAATATCATCAATGTCACAAGACGGTCTTTTTTCCTTGTGAATATCCTCGTGTTTAAAGATTCTTTGAAACATACTCATGTGATGCTTTACCACTAACTGCTTAAGCATATCATCTTCAAGTTGGAGAGCTTGTTGTTGCAAATGCTAGCCAATATGGTCTCCACCTGAATTTTCTCCAACATAGATCAAACTCGATGGCAATTCTTTCCAATCTGCTTTTCTGCATTTTTCCTCTTCCAAAGTTCCGTCTGCCACAAGCTGATACACATGAACAACCTTCCTTTGACCTATGTGGAATGAACGGTCGATTGCTTGCTTTGTGCAAAATGGATTCCACAGAAGATCCAGAAGGATCACCAGTGAAGCTTCTGTTAGATTGATTCCCATGCCACAAGCTTTGATTGATGCAAGCAGGACGTGTGCCTTTCTTGGTTGCTGACTTATTTATCAATTATACCCTGACGCTCATGCAAATAGTGTTTCCTCTTGAGGAATAGTATTTCTTAGCCTTTACAACAATGGAAGTGGAACTCAAAAATTTCCTCCAAGAGTTGCAAAGGTGAAATATACTGGCAGAAAGCCAATGCCTTTTCCCCTTTCTCACAACAGAGCGTGATGATATCAACCACAAATTTCAATTTGATCCCTTGACTGTGATATTTTCTGCATGTGCCCACTTCAAGGTCAGGATGGTTAACCCCCAAGTACTTTTAAATGAATACCAGATCTTTGAGAAGACATGGATGTATGGAGGCAATTGAGATCATCATTTCGAGCTCCACATTTGAACAGGTGGATTTTTTCATATGAACTATTTCATGTATTCTTCTAAAAAGTGTCTCTTGCAGGGGTGTTGACCTTAACATCATGGTGTAGGTTCTTAAAACGGGAAGTTCATTTAAAATATCTCCTTTATAAATGTTAATAAAGTCTTCAGTCATGGATTTTAACAGTTGACGACATGCGCTTCTTTCTCTGCTTCTTCCAGTATTTATCCTTTTTAAAATTTGCTCCACAAGATAGCATCTGGCTATCTTCTCCTTCACCACTTCCTCGGAGGCTTCACTCTAGTGATTCTTCAGGTGCAAAATACGATCAACAAAGGTTGGTCTTTCCAAACAGAGTGTGTTGAAGTATTCTTCAAAATTGTTCTGAAACAAAGTTCCAGATAGCAAAATTCGCAGCCTTGTATTCACTCTCATTAATAAATTCCAAATCTTTGAGTTATGACTCCGAGGAATGTGGCCTTCATCAAGAATTAAAAGGCCTGGACTCCGTCTAAGGTACCTTCCTATTTTCCTCGTCTCTTCAGACATTTTGTCATTGTCTTCATTGGAGAAAATGTAAAACAAAGAGTAGCTCATTATCAACACACTTTCCTTCTTATGCCATTCATATAGCATTTTTATGTTGTAAATATTATAGCCCTGGCTGATGGGTGCTTTACATGACATAGACATTACAGATCCTCTAAAAGGGGACTCCCTCGTTGTGAAGTGTCTTAATGGGCTCAGAATATAAACGAGAATGTTAATATTCCACTTGTTAAACTCCCTTTTCCATGTATGGATCATGATTTTGGGGGCAATGATTAATGGTTTGCAGGCTGGAAACAAACTCAGATAACTTTGTAGGAAATTGATAATCATGAGTGATTTTCCTATCCAAGGAGCATGAGAAATAACACAACCCCCAACATAATCACTGCATGATGATGCCTCCATTTCATCTGGGATTAATGAACTAGTAATGTTTCTCCACAGGAATTCAAATCCCCATTTTTGGTGAGAATTCATTTTCTTCTCCAACTCCGGAATTATTTTCCATACAGAATTGGGCTTCTTTGACAAATCATGAGACTATAAGGATGGTAATCCCTTTAAGGAATCTAAAATGTGAATTGCCATGTCTCCAGAACAATTATCCTCGTGCAAGTGATACCTTGATATGCTTCTGCTTCTTCCTAAATTTCATACCCCCTATACGCTGCAAGGTACAAATGGAATATCAACCTATTTTGGATTAGAGAAGATGCAATAACATCATTTTCCTATTTGACCAAAGTTCATCCATAAACTACTATTTTTCATGTCCAATGGAAAAGTATCCATATCATGTGTTTACTTACAAATGGCTCAAAGATGTTATTTATCTTTGCTTTTACAAAATTGCATAACTCGCAAATAAGTCCAACTTCATCCAAGACAAACTCATGCCCATAAATGCAAAAATGATTGTCTTCATCATCTTATATATCTACTTCTGTCGAGTTGCCAGTTATTGCTTATTTTCTCGTGTCCTAGGCCAATCAACAAATGGAAGACTATCAGCACAAATAAAATCATCAAACAAAAGGGATGAGATTGAGCAATCACAATTTTTGGATTGCTTTAGCGCATAGCAATCAAGTACTTCTTTAATGTATCTTCCTTAATATTTTACCTGGTTGAGAAGACTCACTAATTTGATTATGCAAATAGATTGAAATCCAGAGCTACATAAACACAAGGCAAGCCCCTCAAAGAATTAAAATAGTTGTTCCCACTCTCTCTTTCTATGTATATAATTTGATGCATTGGAAACTGCCAAGTTCGCATAAGCACATTTAGCAAAGATAATAACCATTACTTGAAAATAAGGTGTGATATGATATGAACATCTTAATAGCAATACAAGAAAAAAACCCACATAACAAATAGTAAAGATGTATTGTATAATTGTACATAAGCTATACTCTCATTTGTATTATCACTCCATGTAGGAGGACAGGATTATGACAATCACTTTATCTTTGACTATGTATTAATTAATATTTTGATTGTAAATTATTGCATTTATTATATTTTTTTACATTAATATAATATATTGTTTATATTGGTGGATATATTTGAAGTGTTCTTGAAATCTTAGGCCACTACAAGTCAAGGCTCCAATTTTTTTTAGCTTTTGTTGAGTTTCTAGCTTTGCTAACTTTATGAATGTAATGTTCCTTCCTCGAATAATTTCCCTGAATTTAACTTCAGGATTTTGGCAAATTTTTCTATTACGGGACCCACAAAATTTTTGGACTAAGACTTAGGAGATGAAGACCGAATTCATTTTGTTAGTGGGAGGTGAGGGCCACACCCACATGGACTATGCACTTCCTTGGAGGGAAAGTAAAGTTGCTAAGGTAGGAGGTCAAAATGCTTGAAGGAGGGGCCCGCATGAGGAAGGCACCTCAAAATCTATAAATAGAAGGGGACTAACAATTATTGGGGTCTTTTGTCAATCTAACATTTCTCTTGTTGCTCGAGTTGCTTAGTTGCATCACAGTGTTGTTCAGTGCAAAGCTTTCCAAGGAGAGAGTTCACCCTTCTTTCGGTGGAAGGTAAGATTTGTGCCATATTGGAGGGAGATTTGTGGAGCTCAAGGTGCATTGTACAACCATTTCACTCAACGAATTTCGTGCTCCAGGAGGATGCATTAGAGGATCACGTGTCACTTATTTCAGCTATCTTCCAGGTGGCATTTGCTGGGGGGGGATTTTTCATAGTTACTCTAGGGGAAGACCAAGTTTGGTGAAGAGTTTTGGGGTTAGAGATTGCTACATTGAGGCATGCTGAATTCTTCTCACCCAGGGCTAGTGCAGGAGCCCAATTCTAGGCACACATGGGAGGTTGAGGAAAGGAGTTAGGGAGATGGATAGTATTTGGGATTTGAGGAAGTCATCCAGGGAGTAGAATTTAGCATTTTTGGAGTGATTAGAGGGCTTCTTTAGGGCATTTTCAAACAGACCATATTTTCCAGCTAGTTTGAGGAGGACGTGGTATTTGGGGCCAATTTTTAGTGGTAAAAACTACACTAAACCCTTTCTAGGTTTTAGAGAGTTTACTGATAGGAGTCTAGGGCTAATTTTGCATATTTTTCTGAGCACGAGAGGTGGGTCTTCCGAGAGTTCTTTTCCAACACACAGTGCATCTTCTCTTAAGTAGCACAGAGCATTTTTGGGGCAACTCACATTCTCATCTGAACGTTGTATTCTCCAACTTGGGGCTTTTCTAGATTACCATTGAGGCAAGCCTAGGTGCACTCTTGTTATGAAAACAACTCACAAAAAGATAGAAAAGATAGATGAATGCTTTAGAAATAAGCCTATTCGAGGGGGCAACCTCCTTTACATTACACAAATGAACAATTCTTAGATGATACAAATGAAAAGACCTCCTTTCTATATATAGGAGTCTAAGGGGTCATAATACAATCAAAGCCAACATAACAATAATAATGTAAGGGCACAATAATAACAATAGTGGGCTTCTATGGGGCACAATAGTAACAATATGGGGACTACACGGGTACAAAAATATAATAAGGGGGTTGTACTAATAACAATAAGGGGTTACACTATTAGTATAGGGGCCTAACATGCCCCTCTCCTTCAAAAAGTGTTGTCGTCAATGCTTGAGTAGTTCTTGATGCTTTTGTATAAAATTATTGTCCTCCCATGTGGAATCTTCAGCGGGTAAGTTCTTCCACTTGATGAGATATTCTAAAATTGATTGATTCCGTAGTTGTCAAGTTATTGTTTCTATGATTGCTCTAGGTTCCAATATGATTTTTCCTTCCTCTTCAAGTTCTGGCAATATTGTTTGAATTTGGATCTTCTGCAACATTTGAATGAGTGGCCATACTTCTTCATCCTTCTTCCATTCATCCCTTGCTTCGTTTATCCAATCTAGTTGGATAATAGAAATAGCACAAAACAATGCCTCCACATCCTCATCCTTTCTTGAGAGTGCATCTGCAACAAAATTTTGCTTCCCTTTTCTATAGATGATGTCAAAGTCATAACCCAACATATTTTTTGCGACCCAATTTTTCTATTCTTCTAAAGGTAATAATCCTTCTAAAAAGTATTTAATACTATCATGATCCATTTTTACCTTGAAGTGTCTTCCCATTCGATAAGGTCGCCATTTCTTAAGTGCATGTAGTATTTCCAACATTTTTTTCTCATAAATAGCTTGCTTGAGATGTAGCAGTAAAAATACCCATTCACCTACATCAAAACATTTTTCACTACGATGTTGATCCATTTGTTGTTTCATTCGATTTTGCACAAAAGTGGCGTTATCCTTTAAAAGTTGGAGAACTTATTGTTCATGCTCGATGTGATTTTTCACTGCTTGAACCTTTTTCTTCTTGATATGTCCTTCTATCTTGAGAGTTTCAAAAGTGGTAATTTCTTGCTTTAGAAGATATGGTCAGATTCATTTCTTGATGCTCAATGTGATCTTTCACTTCTTGAACATTTTTTTTCTTGATATGTCCTTCTATTTGGATAGTTTTAGGAGTGGTAATTCCGGCCAATGCATTACAAGATATGTTTGGATTCATTTCTTCTTTCTTGATGTGATCATTCACTTCTTGAACCTTTTTCTTCTTGGTATGTCCTTCTATTTTGAGAGTTTGAGGAGTGGTAATTCTTGCCAATGCTTTACAAGATATGGTCGGATTCATTTCTTCTTTCTCTAGGGTTGGGTCCTAGCATATATCCTCTTCTTTTGATGTTTCTTGATATCTTTTTCTTCCTCCTCTTCATACTCTATGTAAAATAATTTCTTCTCAGCACACTTATGACCTTTAGTGCATTTGCTATCACAATTGTAACAAAGCCCTTTTTCTTGTTGTGGTGTAACCCTTGTAGGTTGTGAAAGGCTAGGAAAAACAACACTTCCATATTTATAGTTGTGAGGGGTAGAATTCCTTGTTGCCATAATTTTTCTTTCCACTTTGTAACAAAGCCCTTTTTCTCTTTTTTCTTCCAATTGTTGTCGTGTTTCTCTAAAGTAGGTGTTGCTCTTTGTATTCTCATAATGTGCTATAATTTCCTCCATGAAAATTGACCACGTAACAAGTTGTTTACGAGAACAAAGCCCTTTATACCATAAAAATTGATCTTGTTCTAAATATGAAGATGCAATACATACCTTTTGTAATAGTGATACACCATTGAGATCAAAATATTTCTCCATCTGTAGTATCCAATTTACTGGATTCTTGTCATCAAACTTCCTCATCTCGCTTTTACTTGATTTTAGGAGCTCGATCTTGAAATGACTGTAACTCTATAATTTCAGATCTTCCAGTTCTAAAATCACGATCTACAGTAGTCCTCTGTGTCCTCTTTTTAATGCCACTAGTCTGATCGAAATTAGATTCTCCAAGAAAGAGTTATGCACAATCTCCCAAGATGACCTCATTATACACCTTTTCAGAATAGCGAACTTGTATGACTTGCCATGTGTCACTGTTTTGGCCTTTGGATCTAAAA
The DNA here is from genome assembly GCA_000404065.3 of Pinus taeda. Classification (NCBI taxonomy): domain Eukaryota; kingdom Viridiplantae; phylum Streptophyta; class Pinopsida; order Pinales; family Pinaceae; genus Pinus; species Pinus taeda. Next base: position 18,986 of record APFE031203383.1, on the reverse strand, counting down.
AATACACACAAAAAGCTACTATCCATTCTCTTTCTGTAACTTCTTACGAAATTTCAATATGATGCTCAAAGAGAAAGTTATGACGATTTTCCCCAGGTCACCTGTTTGGAATGTAATTTGGGAGTCTGCAAAAAGGCCAAATTCCTCAAATCATATTTCTACAAATATAGTGCGAAAAGATTTGAAATTTGGACCCGAGGTTCAGAACGATTTCATCCCAAATAGTTTTTTTCTTAGTGTTTGAAATGTCGCAAAGAAAAAGTTATAGTGCAAATGTCACGATGACCTATTTAGAGCAGCGGAACCCTAGAATCCAAAGCTCTGATACCAAAAGTTATGAAACCAACTCACAAAAAGATAGAAAAGATAGATGAATGCCTTAGAAATAAGCCTCTTCGAGGGGGAAACCTCCTTTACATTACAAAAATGAACAATTCTTAGATGATACAAATGAAAAGACCCCCTTTATATATATAGGAGCCTAAGGGGTCATAATATAATCAGAGCCGACATAACAATAATAATGTAAGGGCGTAATAATAACAACAGTGGGCTTCTATGGGGCACAATAGTAACAATATGGGGACTACATAGGTACAACAATATAATAAGGGGGTTGTACTAATAACAATAAGGGGTTACACTAGTAGTATAGGGGCCTAGCAGCTCCTTCCATACTCATTGTACCGTTGCTCCAAATTTATAATAAAATCGCTGAGCTGGATGGTGTTTTTCGGTGATCACATGGGTGTTTATTTATATTTCTGAATTTTGTGTATATATGTCAACTATTGCTTTGTTTATCATTGTTTTTCCTAATTAAGAATATTACAATGGTATCAGAGGTCTGTTTTTGACTCATCCATGCAGATCTTTCCTATGAACGAAGAGGATAGGCAAGACATCACTTATTGAAGACAGAGATACTGGAGCAGAGAAAGAGAGCTTGAGATCACACCTAATACTGAGACACCCGGGAAAGTAATAGTGGTGGAAAATATCGGGGAGTCAAGGAGCAAGGAGGAAGCAACATTTCATAGCCTCTTAAAGTCCCTAAATGATTTAGCTAAAAGGGCAGAATGAGATATTGGAGGAACTCAAGTAACAGAATAGGGATAAGAGCATCCATCATGAATTCCTATTTAGACATACTTCAAGTGCCTCACAACAGTATGACCACCCTTCACTAGCCACTCACCCAATAGCTTTCAATGGGCCAACTAGGACTAAGCTTCCTAGATTTTTACCTTTGTTATCGAGTGAGGAAGGTGGGTTGGATGATCAGATGCCCATGGTAGATTTTACCAAGAATGGCAATCCATGGGGGGAAGATTTCAAAGCATCTTTTCCCTTTAGAGATTACTGCCACCTCAAGAAAAATGAGAAAGGTAGGAGTAGTGGGGGGTTTAGCACCCAGAGTTCAAAGTTGCAGTGTACCATTGGGAGGATGTATTTTCCCACATATGATGGATCTACCAAGTGCACAACTCGAGCTTGGGTGGAGATGTTGGATACCAATTTCCAACTTAACCGGATGGAAGAGGTGGAAGCCATCAAAATGGATACTTTGCACTTGGAGGGAGAGGCACACAACTGGTGTTTTCATGGCTTGACAATGCTAGAGCATGCGAGCGTGACCTCTTACAAGGACTTTACATGGAGAGTGGTGGAGCATTTTTATAGGAGGGACCCAAAGGCTCATTTTAGAGAGCTCACCTAGCTCAAGCAGACTAGCCATCTAGAGTAATATATATCAGAGTTTTTGAGAGTATAAGTCATGGTTCTAGATTTGTCTGATGCCAGGATGGTGTAAACATTTGTAGAGGGCTTGCTTGAGCCATTGTGTGGGATAATGAGATCTCACAAACCCACTACTTTGTAGGAGGTTGTGACTTGTGCCAAGGATTTACAAGGGGCAATCCCCAAGACTTGAGCACCCATACCATCACGGGCACCCTACCTAGAGAAGGGACCTGACACGAGGCCAACACCATAGCTAGTAGTCCAACATCATGGATAGTTAGATGTGGAGACTAGTAGAGACCTACGAAGGAGGATGCTATGCTTCACTTGTCAGGACCCTTGGGCACCAGGCCATAGATGTATAGAGGGAGAGGCCCATTACATTGAGGTCTTCTATGATAGTGGCCAGGAGGATGATGTGGAGTTGGAGATATATAGGGTGACAGTGAGGTGCGTGTAGAGAGGGGACCACCACCACTAGCACCACCTAGGGGAGCGCATCTTTCACACAATTTGGAGGAGTCCTAGCTTCTTTGTGTGGGGTTCCCAAATTTTTCACCCTAAGGATCAAAGGCACAATGCAAGGGAATTGTGACTCTTTTCTAGTAGACAGTGGGGCCATCCATAATTTCATTTGATGCACAGATGGTTCAGAGGTGGGGTATCACTACAAAGGAGTTTGAGGGGTTTTCAGTCCTAGTGTTGGGGGATAGTACCATGCAAAGTACCTGATATGTCCCCGCTTTTATAGTGACCATGGGGAACTACTTGATGACAGATCATTTCTTTGTGGTGGATGTACCAGACACCAATGTCGTGATGGGTGTCCAGTGGCTCTACTCCCTTGGGCGGGTCACTACGGATTGGAGGAAGTTGGAGATGAAGTTCACATGGTCAGATGGCAAGTTAGTTGTTATTTGGGGTATGCATTCATATCCTCCATAGATAGTTTAAGTGAAAAGGTTGGAGGCTAACTTGAGGCATGTGGACATAGCAATTGTAGTGGAGTTGAGGATTTCTAAGTCTAGGGGACAACCCAAGCCACCACAATCCAACATACAGGCCATCTTGGATAGGTATTCAGAAGTGTTTGGGGATGCGACACCAAGGAAACTCCCTAACAGAGGATTTGAGCACGTGATTGAGCTAGATTTGGGGGTACAAGTGGTTATTACCGCTCCATATAGACACCCCAAGGCCTAAACGAATGAGATTGAGCAAGCCATTTAGGAGTTACTAGCACTTGGGCATGTGAGGCCTACCTTTAACCCCTTCGCTTCATCAGTTATTCTGGTGAAGAAGAAGGATGGGATGTTGCACATGTGCATATATTACCGAGTACTCAACAAGAAGACCTTGAAGAACCACTACCCCATTCTACACATTGATGAGTTGATGGATGTTCTTTCTGGAGCCAAGTACTTCTCTGAGATAGACTTGCATTTGGGGTATCACCAAATTAGAGTGAGGGATGAGGACATCCTGAAGATGACCTTCAAATGCCACTATGGAAATTTTGAGTTCTTGGTTATGCCCTGCAGGCTGACCAGCACACTTGCCACCTTCCAGTCCTACATGAACCATGTGTTACATGGGCAATTGCAGAAATTTGTATTGGTATTCTTCGATGCCATTCTGATTTACAGTGTGACTTGGGAGGAGCATCTACGACACTTTGAGGTGGTGTTATGCATTTTATAGGAGAAGTTCCACAACACACTATCCAGGTGCGAGTTTGGGTTGATGAAGATGCTCTAATGTGACTCAAAATGTCACTGAGTTGAGGGATTTCGTAGCATATGCATCTATTACAAGAAGTTCATGAAGGGCTTCTCACAATTGCTAACTCCCATCACAAATCTGATCAAGAAGGGGGGTTTTGCGTGGACAAATAGAGCACACTCAACATTTGAGCACTTCAAGGAGGTGATGAGCAGTGGTCTAGTAGTAGCACTCCCAGATTTCACTCAACCCTTCACCTTAGAGTGCGATGCATCAAGTGAAGGAGATGGCAGAGTATTGTCATAGGATGGCCACCCCATCGCTTTTGGCTTCAATGACAGACAATAGAGTTGGGTTAGCAAGATCCAAGCCTATGATTTTGACATTGAGTATTTCAAGGGCAAGCACAATATAGTAGCAGATACATTAGCCAAGATTCGTATGAAACTTTCACTCATGAGCATTTGTCATGATTGGAAGACACAGTTTTTGGTACAGTACTCCAAAGATCAACGAGAGTGCGATGTTTTGGAGGGTACACGTGATGGTGAGCATTACAAGGTGATGGTTGACGTCATCTACTACAAAGGATGCATATTCTTAGTGTTGAGCTCACAACTGAGGGAGAGGATTCTCCACGCAACCCATGACTCCCTATTGTCACGACACCAGGGGTTCTTGAAGATGTACAAGATGATCAGAAAGCACTTCACGTGGAAGGGCCTCAAGGAGATGTGTTGAGGTATGTGCAAGAGTGTGAGGCTTATCAGAGGAACAACAGAGAGTTGACCCATCTAGTCGGGTTGTTGTAGCCACTTCCCATTCCTAAGGGTAAATGGAAAAGTATCTCTACGAATTTTATCATGGGGCTTCCTTTGGTGTAGGGCAGAGATTGTATATATGTGGTGGTCGATCAGTTGATCAAGTATGACAATTTCTTTGCTATTCCAACCTGGTATTCTACTTCAAGGTAGTAGAGCTATTTTTCAAGGTGGTCTTCCGCTTACATGGTCTACCCAAGACCATAGTCAGTAACAGGGACACTTGCTTCATGAGAGCATTCTAGCAAGATCGTTTCCAGTTAGTGGGCACACAGTTCACCCCCAGCAACAGTTACCACTCACAGAAAGACGACCAAACTAAGAGGGTCAACAAATGGTTAGAGGGCTATCTATGAAACTATGTGACTAGGCAACAGAGAGCATGGATTCGGTGGTTGCATTTGGGCGAGCACTGCTACAACACCACCCACAACATGTCCATTGGTATGTCACCTTTCCGTGACTTGTATCATTACAAAGCTTTATCTTTTGTTGACATTGTTTTTGGACACAGTCGGGCCCCAAAGGCCAAAGGTTGGATCCAAGAGATCCAAGATATCCTCAAGGCTCTCAAGGAAAAATTGTTGACAACGCAAAATCAACAGAAAGTGTATGCAAAAATACACAGGATTGAGAGGCAGTTTGAGAAGGGGGACATAGTCTTCCTGTGGCTACAACCACATAGACAGTCCACGCTAAAACATAAGGGGGTTGAGAAGCTAGAATCATATTTTTATGGGCCATACTAGTTGATTAGGAGAGTGGAGGAGGTGGCCTATGAGCTAGAGCTTCCACCAAGAATCAAGGTCCACAATGTTTTTCATGTCTCATGCCTCAAATAGACATAGAGTTACCTCCACTAGATAATGAGGGACATCTTGTGTTAGAGTCAGAGGCCATTTTCGAGACTAGAGAAAGGAAGTTAAGGAGCAGAACCATCAGAGAATACTTGGTACACTGGATAAATTTACCGGATGAGGATGCCACTTGGGAGGGTGAGCACATACTTCAGCGTCCAACACTCCATTTTCTTCGGGAAAACAACATTTGGGAGGGTAGGACTGTGATGTTCCTTCCTAGAATAATTTTTCTGAATTTAGTTTCACAATTTTGTCTATTATGGGGCCCACAAAATTTTGGACCAAAACTTAGGAGATGGAGGCCGAAATCATTTTGTTAGTGGGAGGTGGAGGCCACACCCACATGGAGTATGCATTTCCTTGGAGGGAAATTCAATTTGGTAAGGTAGGAGGTCGAAATGCTTGATGGGGCGGCCCACATGGGGAAGGCAACTCAAAAATTATAAATAAAAGGGTCCTAACAGCTATTGAAATCTTTTGTCAATATAACATTTCTCTTGTTTCTCGAGCTATTTGGCCGGGTAATAGTGTTGTTCAGTGCATAGATTTCCAAGGGGAGAGCTCACCCTTTTTTCAGTGGACTACAAGTCCCCCCTAGTAAGGTAAGATTGTGCCATATTGGAGGGAGATTTTTGGAGCTTAGGGTGCATCCAACAACCATTTCACTCAACAAATCTTGTGCTCCAGGAGGATGCAGTAGGGGATCACGTGCCACTTATTTCAGCTATCTTCTGGGTGGAATTTTCCGAGAATTTTTTTGCATAGCTACTCCAATAGAGGACAAATCTTGGTGAATAGTTTTGGGGTCAAAGATTGCTGCATTGAGGAAGGTCGAATTCTTCTCACCCAAGGCTAGTATAGGAGCCCAATTCTAGCCATGCGTGGGAGTTTGATGAAAGGGGTTGGGGAGTTGGATTGTACCGGGAATTTGAGGAAGTCATTTGGTGAGTAGAATTCAACAATTTTGGAGTGATTGGAAGGCTTCTTTAGTGCATTTCTAGATAGGTCGTATTTTCCATCCAGTTTAAGGAGGATGTGGTACTTGGGGCCAATTTTCGGAGGTTAGAAATAGACCAAAACCTTTATGGGTTTTGGTGATTTTATTGAGAGGAGCCCCATGCTAATTTTGCAAAACAAATTGAGCAGCGGAGGTGTAAATTTCAACGGATCTTTTCCAGCAAACAATGCATCTCCTCGTGGGCATTGCAAGGCATTTTTTGGGTAGCTCACTCTCTCCTCAAGGTGTTGTATTTGTAATGCCCCACTTAAATCTTATCCTACGAATTTTGTTAATGTTTACATTATCTAAAAATATTGAGAAATATAGGTCTAATATAAAATTCATGATTTCCATTATTTAAATTCTCCACTTACCTTCTCAATTGAATATTGGGTAGAATTTGGTCTCCTTCCATTATTTCAAAATGTATGTATTCATTTCACATTACCCAATGTACCCTCACATTTATTAAGGAGAAGACATGGTCCTCTCCATGTAATTACATTTCACATTCCCCATGTACCCTCACATTTTCTTGGGAGAAGACATAGTCCTCCCCAACTCATTATCAATATATATATTCATTTCACATTACCCAATGTACCCTCACATTTATTAAGGAGTAGACATGGTCCTCTCCATGTAATTACATCTCACATTTCCAAATTTACTCCTAGCTTACTTGGGAGAAGAGAAGTCAACTATAGGGATGGGTGAGAAGTGAATGACATTAATGAGAGGTGGTTGAGGTGGAGAAGGGAAGGGGGAAGGGAGAAAAGGGAGAGTTTTTGGGAGGTTTTGCTTATGATTGTGGGGGTTGGTTGTGATTTTTTGGACTTGTTATGATTTTGGGGAAACCTTGGAAACCTATGGAGGTTTCTTGGGTTTGAGAGGAGGAAAGTATTGTTATCTGGTTTTGCACATTCTTCTTGAGGACACATTATATCTGGTTGGACTTGGGCACGGAGGGTTAGGGAACCTGTGGAGGTTTCCTGGGCTAGGAATTTGTTTCCTAGTTGGCTGGGAGGTAAATCCGGTTGAGTCGGTTAGAAGGAGCGTTCAGCTGGAGCTATACGACAAAGGTATCATCATCAACCGCCGGAACAGGTATTTTTCCATGAACTACTCTTGTTAAGTTGCTATCAATGGAATGCTCATCTTAATTTATGTTGCTTATGATAAAATGATAAGATGTTAAATATTTAAAATTTTGTGAGAAGGTCAGCAAGCTCCTTTTATTACTTGCAAATCAACAGTAAAATAGATCTGTTAGTGTATAATAGAATAAGGCTCTATTAATAGGAATCAGGTTCTTACACATGGTATCAGAGCCAGGTTAAACCTCTAGGACCTATGGACCCTTATTTTGGCTTCCTTCTCAAATTGTTAATTTAATTTACCTCCTCTTTCATACTCTAATTATTTTAAGCTCAAAAGCCCCTCCCTGGACGCCTATATGGAAAACTAGCAGGAATTTGCAGTGCAGACCGGGACATATTTCCGGCATGCTCAATTGCATTATGCCTCTTCAACTCTGCTTCAGAGGCAAATACAACAAACTTCTGCCCTGCAACCATCATTTTCACATAGGAAGTGTTCTTGACTAAAGTGTGCCTCTAAATCACTGTAATTCTGATAATACGCAAATCACTGTAATTCTGATAGCTCAGGGTGCCTTCTTTGGCATATGTGGAAAGTATAATGATCTCTTAACATGTGCATTATCTCCATAAAATCGTTTCCTGCAAAAAGTCACAAATTGGATGACCCATGAAACCTCCCCTTTCTGTCTCACTGCCATCCACTTCAGAGTCTCCTTTAGATAAATGTCGGTCTAGCTGCGAATGGATATTTGACATAAGAAACTAGAGCTCAAAGTGCTTGAACATGTAAAACCAGGGTTTGAAGGGTTTAATTTCGGAATATAACAGGTAAGTTATCTGTGCTAAATCGTGTTGCAGATATTGCATATTCAAAGATTATAGTGCTTTGTTGCCTACCTCCTGCTATTTGAGCAGGGATATTGAGTCCTTGTACTGGAACTCCCTGACATTTGGATAGATGGCCTTTAATTGCACTGGAAATAGCTCCACAGAAATAGAAATCATAACCCATATTGATTTCGTCGTAATAGAATGATCGCTTGTGATTTGAATTGGTGACCACCTTTGGGCAACCTGGGCCCTTTTACACCTAGAATAAATCCTCCTCCTCATTCTGCGACTCTGGGTTTTTCTTGCTTTCATGGATCCAATGAGGGTTTCAAAATTTTCCTTAAAAGTTTCATTTTTTAACCTGCAATTTTTTTCCCGGGAATATGTTGGTCCCATGATATTGATTGTTGTTAACTTGGCATGTATATTCCCAGTCTTTCATGTTTCAAGAAGTCATTATTTCTATCCTTTCTTGTTGGATGCATATAATTTTGGATTTTTCCCGCTTTCTGAATGCTTCCGAGACGATTTTCTTGTATTTGCAGACCTTTGTCCCTGATTTCCATTCCTGTACATATTTTAAGGAAGCTATTTATTTTGACTCTTTCTTTGTTGGGTTGCATTCAATTTTCTGATCCTTGTGAGCTGGGTTCTGTTCAATTTTCGGCTTTTCCCGTTTTTCAATTCTACCGGTGTCCAGCTTTGGTTCTATGGAGGATAAAAGATGGGAATTAATCTTATGTGTGTAATGGATTAATCGTTTCCTCAAAGTATGTGCTCTCTGGCATATCACTAGTTCCCTTTGAATTTACCCATGCATGACTGAGTTGAAACAAAAACCAGTAATTTGGGAAGTAAATTAATGTCTTTGTATGTAAAAAAAAATTCATCTCTTGCTTAGTGTTATTTCTGCATTTGATATGAAACACTGTACACTACAGACTTGTGCAAAATATATTAAAGACTGCATTAATTTGATGCTTTACTCAAATCACTGTTTGACATGCCCTTGATTTATAAGGAACTTTCCAAGGGAACCATCTCTTAGCTAAGTCCTACTGTCCACATCCAAGTTTCACATGTTTGCTTGTTTACACCTTATGAACAGACGAAGAAAAAAAATTTCCCCAGATCAGAGAAAGTTCAATCTCCAGGATCAAGGTATAAAAGCCTGACACAATCTACTCTGATGTATATATACTTCAAAAGGCCTAAAGTTGGACAAAAGGGGATCTCATAATTTAGTCATTGCCAGAAATATAATGGGGTAAACCATTGCATCAGATCTATCCAATCATGATACAAATGTGAAATAGACAATGCCAAATGCATGCATTCCTCAATTAGAAGTTAAAATAAGAGCAGAGAACCTAGCTTTCACTTACAGTTCACTCTTTGCATTAAAAGAACAGTGACATACAACTGATCAACTGTATTCATAACTATCCAAGGAACTTATCATCTCCATGCATTATGATGAAATGCAATCATGAGCTCCAGGAAATCATCTCTGCCTTCATCAGATGCTACAGAGTATCATATAAGCCTCGGGAAGAAACATTTCAGCCCTCAATCACACCGGCAGAGTCCTCAAATATTTTGTCACCGATCTCTTAAAATATAAAAACACTTACCTCCTTTATATGACTACAGAGATCAATCAGCTTGCCCAAATTAGTGTTTCAAGCCAACCTTGGTCAGAGAGAAAATTATAGTCTTGCTATTGTTAAATTCAACATGAGATGTCATTCTCAGGAATCAACCCTTTTCCAGCATCTTATTGATGAGTAATTCTGCTTCAAGGTTCTTATTTTCTTTGCAAAGCTCTCTGGTTAATGCCGTATATGTTTGTACATTCGGTTCAAAACCATTTTTTTTCCATTGCTTTTAGTTGCTTAAGGCATGTATCAGTTTCTCCATCCTTCAGAAGGCCATCAATTAGCATTGTCCACATCCCTTCGTCAGGGTTATATCCACTTTGCAATGCATTGCCAAACAACCGTTCCGCTTCTTGCACCTTGCCTTCTTTGCAAAGTACAAGAATCACAGAATTGTAAAAAGATAGTTGTGGTTCATAACCATTTTCAACCATTCTATCCAAAATCTCCAGAGAATAGATGTAGTTTCCCTGTTTACAGCACCCATTAATAAGAGCTTCATAAATTGCTTCATTGGGATAGAGGCCTCTCTCTAACATATTTTTTATCAGCTGGTCTGCCTCAACGAGTCTGCCTGCCTTGCATAATCCTACAATTAAGGCACTATAAGTATCTACAGTAGGCTGACAATGCTTCTCCATCATTTTGTCAAGAAGATTAAATGTGAGATCACTGTTTATTTCAAGTGGCATTCCATCCAAGTCATGCATTTCATCTAAGTTATCAGGATCTGAACTACCTACTGCATCCTCATCAGTAATCAAGTGTTCTTTCCGTATCTTGTTTTCTTGAACTATACCATTCATAAGCACACAATAAGTTCGATAATTAGGCTGGCATCCTTCATTTATCATCTTACTTAATAGATCAAAAGCATGATCCACCCTGCCTGATTTCACGTTGCCATCCATCAATGATGTGTATGTTACTCGGTTGGGTTGTAAACCTTTCTCCTTCATTTCACCAATGAACATTTCAGCCTCTTCCAGTCTGCCTTCCCTGCAAAGTCCATGGATCAGTGCACTGTAAGTGTAGACATTTGGAGAACAACCCTGCTTTACCATTTTGTCCAAAACTTTAAATGCAAGATCCATGGCACCGGCTCTACATAGTCCATCAACAAGCGTGGTATAAGTGACCAGGGAGGGAGCTAACCCTTCCCCTAACATCTTACCAAAGACATTATCTGCTTCAAGCACCCTGTTTTCTTTGCACAGTCCATTAATTAGTGCATTATAAGTGTATAGATAAGGCTTTGAAGAGTTCTTCAACATAAGTGTCAGCGACTTGACACACTACCACAGGGACTGTCCCAAGGTCAGCTTTACGGATGGCACAATCTACTTGAATTGAGTGAGTATATAAGCCATAAGACTAGGACTTGGTCTCCTCACTGATATAAGGTGCAGATTAAAATAGATAATATTCAACATTCTTCAGAGTGATACTCTTTATGGATGTTCCTTATAATACCACTGCCCAGAATTTGATGGATACATCTCTAAAAGAATGAGATTTGAGATTAGATCCTTTTAAGCGATAGTATGATGCTGTCATTTATCGAGTTGTTGCAGCAATGTTATTGAGCCACGCCATAGAGCGAGCATCACAGTGAGTGGCTTGCCAGAGAGTGATTTATACTAGAGAGCAGAGCATCGAAATCAAATTATGAACTGTAGAGTAAACTATACATCATATTAATGTACCCGAGACTCTACCAATTACTGAGACATGGATGCCGAAAATATATGAAAAGTGTAGAGATCAACCATCACATATTGTAGTGAAACATGCGTATTGCAAATCGTACCATTGGTGATTGCAGATTGTGCCCATGTATCATACCTTGAGAGATTAAGAAAAATTCAAATACCATAACACTTTAGAATGATACCATACGATTGTAATGCCTTAGATGATACCACGAGGCCATCATACATATAGTGCAGAGACATATTACGGAGTGATGTCGAGATCAACCATATAATGCCTTGGAGACATCAAGACAATGTATAAATTATCATATATATATATATATATATACTGTCTTAAGATCAGATATATTGTTCTGTAGCGATGATGCCATACACATATTGTACTGTATAAACAAACCTGTAGCATTATCTGGGAACAGATTATCCCAGCATGAGAAGTTGATTGACATCATCATTTCTATTAGAAGATGCATGCTACTGTAATTGCATCCTACATACTCCAGCATATCTACTCACTGATCCATTTGTCCCTAAAAAGGTGCCCTTTTCGTCAAAATTTCAAAAAGGGGCAACAAAGAGATGACTGGATATTCAGAATGATCACCTACAGACATTATTTTCACAATTCCCTGATTCATACTATTTAACTGCCAAATATAATATTCACAGCCAGTTTTTCAGATATTATATTAATGTTGCAAGATCCTAAATCTATATCCTTTCTGTGCCATCACCTATCCCAAAACTTTCAGGCATGTACCATCATTCATGGATGGTTTCAACTTTCTCTTAAACCCTGCTATTGCTGATGTTGCTTCTTCTCAGTCATAACATTTTAGCTAACTTAGTCATTGCACTAGAGTTGGAGATCACAAACTAACGAGATCAAATGACAAATCCAAGAGTTGTTGTATCAAAGTGTTCTTCCCTGTGCATAGTTACTCTTGTTTGAGGAAATAATGATGTTCTAGGGTTCTTCACGTTGACTTGCCAAGTAATAAATAGGAATCATTTTTAATATTCATAATCTTTTTATATGTTAAAAGGAAACTAATTACTTGGAGAGAATGTTGTCATTAAGAACACATTAAAGACATAGATACTTGGATAGAATTATATCTAAATGAGTAGTGAATCATTCAGGATTCAATTGCAACTACCTTGTTGATGGGCATAATAGATGCTAATTCAAACTATAACTTGACGATTTTATCATTATTCTCCAAAGGCATCTTCATATTTACTAAAATGTAGACTAGAATATTTTGTAGACTCTTTTCAATCATTCATTGTATGCCATTTAGACAAATTGTACTTTTGTTACTAGAAGTCATTAAACATTTGGATTTTTCACCTTTACCTATACAGATCTTTTGACACTTACGAGTCATTTAGGATTTGGATTTTGATAAAAGTGAGTGATGATTTTCCTTGATTACTCCTGAGAGTGGCTCGGACTAAGATAGTGACACTCCCATTGTTGGCCCTGATGTGTTTGTACAACGGATGGATGTAAATGACCAATCAACGATATTAACTTCTTGATGTTTCAAATGTGAATTATTAGGGGGTTTTTCTGAGGGTTTCTACGTAATTTTATTGTTTAATTTAAAAATAAATAAACATAAAATAAACACTTATGACTATCATGTATATGAGTCAGCTAAGAGGGACAAGTCCTAGAATGGATTACTAAGTCTTAGATATCATGCAGATTTTGAGCATATCAAAATGGTGAGGACGCGAAGGAACCAAGGACCTGGGGAGTCTTCACAAGGACCTCCTTCGAATAACCAATTACCTTCACCAGAATTGACTCTCATCCTGTGTTCCTTGGAAGCAATTAATGAAACCTTAAGAGGACACCAAACAAATGAAATGGAAGGGGAACACCCTTCACCAGGGTTAGGGAACCCCGAGGGATCTAGAGACTATGATAGGAGACCTCCAGTGGAGGACATTACGAGGGAGCTCCAGAAGATTAAGCTCCCAGAGTTTGCAGGGGGTCATGCCAGTGAGCGTGCAGAAGCCTGGTTAGAGGGGATGGGAAGGTGTTTTGCACTAAGGGATTACAATTCCAATTCCAAAGCCAAAATAACAATATTCCAACTTAGAGATAGTGCTCTGAATTGGTGGGGTAACTTGGAGCGTCAACTACACCTCACTCCAAACACAGTTACTTGGGAATTATTTGAGGAGAGGTTCAGGAAGAAGTACCTGCCAGCATATTATGAAGAATAGCAGGTAGGAGCCTTCCATGCCCTGATACAGGGAGGTCGTACTGTAGAAGAATATGAAATCCGATTTATGGAATTGGTCAAGTATGTCTCATACATGGATATTGACCAGCGCCAAGCAGATCGTTTTATGTATGGATTGAGACCTAAGATTAGGGAAATGGTGCGGATGTGGAAACCATCCTCAGTGGCAGAAGCTGTAGAACAAGCTCGTTATGTCGAAGAACACCTAGACTTAAAGGGTGAAGGCAGAGCCATCTTTCCATGTCAAACAGGGTTTATGGGGAAAGCCCCTCGTACCTTCCCAAGGAGAGGAAGTCGGAGGCCCCCACTATATGGAAACAGGGTTATACCTAGAACACCAATAGTAGGGATTTCAATGGTTTCTAGTGCAGCTTCACCCACAGCTTCAAGGGCACATACAAATCAAAGTCATAGGCGAGGAACAGCAAGTGGGGGCAGGGGTTCCAGGGGAAGAAACTCTTTCCAAAGAACTCCACATCATTCGGTTCAAGGTGCACCACGCATCACTTGTTGGGGATGCTGAGGACCTCATTATCAGCGAGACTGCCCTGAGTTTCGATCCGGTAATAACAAAAGAGAGGGAAAAGAACCAATGGGGAGAACAGGTAGCCACCACCGAATCTATGCAGCAGTTGACAATCAGCAAGTTGAACACCAGTCTGCCGTGGTAGAAACCTCAGGTATGATAAACAAAGTAAAAGGTAAAATTTTGTTTGACTCTGGTGCTACAGATAGTTTCATTTCACCAGTTGCATTAGAAAAATGTGGGTTGGCAGCCTATGAGCACGATGACTTTAAACAAGTTGAGATGGCTTCTGGGGTAAAACAAGCAGTAGGGCCTAGTGTAGACCAATGTCAGGTAAACCTCGGGGTGTGTATGACGAAGTTGAAGGCATACGTCACAGAATTGGGAACGTATGATGTAATTATTGGAATGGACTGGCTAGAAGCTCATCGAGCTTTAGTAGACTGTTTCAAGAAGAAGGTGATCTGTTTAGATGAT
>APFE031203367.1:78580-91981 GCA_000404065.3 Pinus taeda | reverse complement strand
TAAATTCTAATCAAAAGAAAAATAGCTTGACCAAATTTTGAAAATCATAAGTGATTAAGCTAATTTTATTTTGCTCCAAGTTTCCCATATCATTATATAGAAAAGTAAAGTAAATCATGAAGTAATTAGTCAAATTAAGAGATAACACATATTTAACTTATGGCATTTGTCACACTTTATTATAAATTTATGGTTAAAATGGATATACGTTAATATATTATAAATTTGTACATATATATTATACAATAAATCTAATTTTATTTGGCTCCAAGTTTCGCATATCATTATACAGAAAAGTAAAGTAAATCATAAAGTAATTAATCAAATTAAGAGATAACTCATATTTAACTTATCGAATTTGTCACACTATTTATTATAAATTTATGGTTAAAATGGATATATGTTAATATATTATAAAGTTGTAGTTATATTATACAATAAATATGTGCATGTTGAACACCTAAGTATTTTTAGAATAATATTTTAGATATTTGGAGAACTATAAGTAAATAATGTAATAATTATCCAAAATGTTTCTTAAGGTAAAGCTGACCTAAAACCGAAGATCGGGGAAGGGCGCAGGGTGAATAGCTAGGGTTCTGGGTTTTTGCAAAGTTTGTTCTCTATGGATGCTCACAAAGGGGGGAGGTCCACTCCCTCCTACAAGAAGGTTGTGGCCAGTAGGGGTAAAAAACCAATGCAGGATGACAAAGGTCCTTTAGAAGGAAGGAAGAGAAATAGTGAAGAGGAACAAGATGGCACTAAAACAAGGGAGAATCACAACACTAAGGAAAATGAGGAAGAAGACAAGGAACAGGGCACAAAAGGGACCATGTAACCCTAAAGTTGTGGTTACACATAGAGTTGTTTTAAATGGACTATGAAATGACCCAGAGTGAGGATAATTTGGGAGCCAGTGATTAATAAGGTGCGGGACAAAATAAAGAAATGGACTATAAGATCTTTAAACTTGGCTGGAAGGTTGGTCCTCACAAAATTTGTTCTTCAAGCAATCCCAATTTTCATGCTATCAGCAATCCCAACTCCAAAAGGAGTCTTGCAACATTTCATGTCCATTCAGAGAAACTTTCTTTGGGGTAAGGGGGAGGAAAGAAAGAAATGGGCCTTGGTGGCATTGGATAAAATCTGCAAACCAAAAAAATATGGGGGACTTGGATTGGATGATCCAGAGATTCTTAGCAAGGTTTTAGGGGAAAATTATGGTGGCGTTGGGTCAAAGATCCAAAGGCACAATGGGCTAGTCTCTAGAAAGGAAAGTATGCCAGCTCGTGGCAATGTAATGATCACATAAGAATGTCTAGAAGTATAAAAGGCTCACACATCTAGAATAAGGCCTCGGAGAATAGAGGATTAATACAACAAAACAGTTTCTGGGAAATCAGAGAAGGAAATCTGGCCTTATTTTGGGAGAATAAATGGCAACAGGAACCTATACTATTATCAGAGGACTCTGTGGATCTCAAGAATGAGATAGACTCTAAAGGATTACTTAACGTAAAATATTTCTGGGATCAAAGCAATAGTGCAAGAAAATGGAGAACCTGGAGGCACATGGATTACATGGATGGAAGCCCTTTGAAAGAGAAAGCAGAAAAACTTAGGAATTTCATGGAACAAAGGAGGATTTTAGTTACAGAAGGGTAGGACCAACTCAGATGGGGCAATAATAATGAGGGTTCCTTTAATCTTAAGGAGGAAAAAAGCTTACTCCTTGAGCTAGATTCCTAGGTCCTGGACAAGATTTGGTTGAACCTATGGAGGCATCAAGGCTTGATGAAGATCAAACTTTTCATGTGGCTCGTTTATCATAAGAAAATCTTGACCTGGGAAAGCATCAGGAAGAGGGGAGTTATGGGGCCTTCCAGATTCCAGCTATGTGGTGAACAAGAGGAAACTATGGAGCATCTTCTTAATAATTGCTAGTTTACCTCCTGGTTGTGGGATTCATTTGCTACCATATTCCAGCAGTCAAACAGAGACCAAGGATGTATCATCAGAAAACTAGCCAAGTGGAGACATAACTTTTCAGAGTATGAATTTCTAGATGGCTTGGGCTCTTTTATTAGGCTTCATAATATGGAATATCTAGAAAGAAAGAAACAAAAGAATATTCAAGAATGAAAAAAGCCCCCGCCCCCCAATCGACTTTTTGAGCAGATCTTAAACTAGATTAAGGAAATGGTTGGTACCACTATGCGCAACCCCCCCCAAAAAAAACCCTCCTACAGTTGCAGAGTTGACGATTCTTAGTTGGCTGGGAATGCAAGGGCTCATTCCTCAGGACTAGGATAGAAAGGTTGCTCAGTTGGTCACCGAACAGGACACTTGGCACCCTCCCCCACAGGGCTTTTTAAAATTCAATATTGGCGGGGCTTCAAAAGGAAACCAAGGAACTACTGGTTTTGGAGGGGCATTGAGGGATAAAAATGACAGCATTCTTGTCATCTTTCACTGCCATTTAGGAAGAACCACTAACAATATGGCAAAGTTCATGGCTATGTAACAGTGTCTTGATCTTCTGAAGTAGGATAACAGCTAAAATGTGATTGTTGAAGCTGATTTTAAGCTTATTATCAAATCTGTCAAGCGAATAAGTTGTGGCACAATGCGGGAAAAAGAATCCAAACACTGGAGGATGATCCAGGTCTTTCAAAGGATTCAGCAACACCTACAAAGCCTTTGCACAGTTAGGTTTAATCATGTGCGAATATCGGCCAATAAATTGGCGAATATTCTGGCCAATCAAGGAATGATTTGCTCTAAGAGTAAAATTAAAATGGAGTGGCAAGATATGCCTCAAGACAAATTAAAGGCAGTTTGTCATAACCAAGCTAAGGAAGATCGGAGGGTGGTTCAACTCAGAGCCATGGAGGCTAGTTCCAGATGACTAGGATTCTTTTTGTTTTTCAACCTATCTCTTAGTCTCACCCTTGCGGCTGGTAGATCGTTGTTGGCCTTTGCATCCCAGATAATTTTGGAGACAGATGCTATAGAGGAAAAATACACGGAAGAATTGAGTTTGCGGATAGTTGGCGGGAGGAACCGTATGGTCACATTAGTGCGAAGAAGCGGAATCCAAGTTTTTTCGGCAAACGGAATACCTTGAGTTCTCTCTCAGTGGACACCTTACTACTCTTGGAGTGGTTTATAGTATATCACAAGCATACTAGGTGAGAAGCTGTTTTAAAGTTTTGGGAGTGATTCCATTCTTCCACAAACACGTGGATAAGGGGAGGGACCAAATATCGCCCTCATCGCGTGCTATTGTTCGGTCCACTTGACCCGTGCGATATGATTATTGACCGTTGGATTAATCACAGTGGATCGACGGTTAGGAATGATCATGCTTGTCGATGGATCCATGGGTTAAGTGTCGAGCAGCTTGGAACCGTGATCTCCTCCAAGGTCGTCGGATCCGAAGTGAAGATTGGATGGTTTAGATTAAAGAGGCAAGGCGGGATGAGTAATAGTTTCCTAGTGGGAATCAACGTCTTGAGTACGGTGAATAGGTGGACCTGATTTCCTTTCAAAATTTGTTTCCTTTTCTATTAGGACCCGTTTGTAAAGGGTGCTTGGAGCGAGTTCATTTTGATTTACTTCTGATGGTCTTTGATGGGAGGTTGGTGAGGTCTTAATTTTTTCTGTCTTTTGAATTGTCTGAGGTTTTGTTGGTAGGGTTTGAAGTCTCGGTGTACAGCGAGCTTCTGATGGCACATAGACCTTCGTGGGCCTTGTACTTTATGTAATTTATTTAATTATTAATGATTTAGAAGGCTCGACTCAGCAAGAGAAAATAAATAATTATCTCAAAACAATTTATAGACTCTTTAGTATTGGCTTATTCTAAAATCTCACAAAAAAATTTCATGAAAAATGTTATTATTTGTTATTTAAAATGCATTTTTGAATGCATAAAAAAAATTCAACGCCCTGAAGAACCACTTAAATCTACAAATTAAATAATTTTAACTCAATTTATGCTTGATTTTGCTTAAAATTTAACCCAAAAAAATTGTCATGAAAAAAGATCATCTCACTAAGCTTTTAGACTATAAGCTAAAATACACATTTAATATTCACTCATTATACATATAAACTCACTACCATTAACTATTTTCATAATCATATTTTTTATAAAATATATATTAACTGTGTAACTATTTTACATTTATCTTAAACCTAAAATTATTAAAAAAATGTATAATATAGGATTAAAATAATTTAAAAATTAAGTGTTAATAAATTTAATATCTTTTCATATTTGATAAATATGGGTTTTATATGAATATAAGTAGATAACATTTAAGTTTATTTATGGTTAACTTGTATATGCTCTTTGTTTTTTAATTTGGTTTTCTAGCTATTTTAAAACATAAATTTATTAATATTAACTTAAAATTATTAATGAATACATAACATAGAATTAAAATAATTTCAAATTACAGGTTAATAAATGTAAAGTTATGATAATTTAAAAAATTACATGTTAATAAATGTAATCCCTTTTCATATTGGATAAATATGAGGTTTAAATAATTATGGGTTAGTGAATGTAAGTTGACAACAATTAAGTTTGTGTTTTATTAACTGGTATATACTCTTTGTTTTTGTTTAAATAATTATGGGTTTTAAGTGAATGTAAGTGGACAACAATTAAGTTGGTTTTTTTGTTAATTGTTATATACTCTTTGTTTTTTGGATTTTAATTTATTTTTAAATATGAATTTAATATGAATTTATTAATAATTTATTTCTTTATTTTATTCATATTATTTTAAAATTATATTAATTATTAACAATTAATTATTACTTTAAAACAATATTTTCTATTGGGGTGAAATGAAATTTTTGCAAGATATCCAAAATGAAATGCTTATGTTTTTTATTTATTTGTTTTTACGTCACACAATGCATGTGATTTTCGGTTTGGTTGCCAAAATTTTTGCCACAAATATATATGAATTTTTTTTGTTTCTTTGTGCTTGTTACAAATTTTTATAATTAATTGGAGATAAATATATATTATGTAGTGATGTATTTTGTAAACCCAACTATACTTATAAAGTACTTGAAATGCAATGATCTATACGGTAGATATTATAATGGATAGTTTGTCACAATAGATATGATAATATTATATTAAAAATATGAGACTCTACATTATTACAATTTTATTAAATTTTAAGATATGTAGATTTAACTTTAATTAGTGCATTCATGTAAATGGAAATCATGAAGACAAATAGAGAAGGATAAAATAAGCTCATACATACACATAAGACACAAAATACTTTGTGGGAAACCCTTTTGGGAGAAAACTAGTTGGAAGTTGAGGTTGCTTGGCTCTCTTTTTTCTGTCTAAAAATATGGTTGCATGTACAAAGAAGTAAGGCCTGTGCCCATTGGCTGCTACAATGCTTCACTCTCTTTTTTCTGTCTAATATGGTTGCATGTACAAAGAAGTATATGGTTGCATGTACAAAGTAGTAAAGACTGTGCCCATTGGCTGCTACAATGCACAAATCCTCTCTATGTGCTCTACCTCCTATCTCTCTTGGATACCTTTGCTCAATATGGAATGCCTCTTCCTCCTAGTGGCCCAGTTATAAACAATTATAACACACCCTGATAACACAACCTGATAGCCTACTAGAGGTTAATTTTAACTCCATAAAATCTTAACTAGAGTTACAATATAGATT
Source organism: Pinus taeda (assembly GCA_000404065.3). Lineage (NCBI taxonomy): Eukaryota > Viridiplantae > Streptophyta > Pinopsida > Pinales > Pinaceae > Pinus > Pinus taeda. Next base: position 86,258 of record APFE031203367.1, on the reverse strand, counting down.
CTTCTATAGTCTTTTACATCACAAACACATGTCTAGACATTTTTCGATAAATAATGGGGATGACGTGACATCCTCCCAAATTGTAGGTGTTATGGCTCAAGTATAATTGTTATTACCAATGTTAACCTCTATATATATATATATATGGTAAATTAAAACAATTCAACTAATTACAAGGATATCAAAAAGTAAAATACAACCATGACCTGAAAAAAATGTTTGCATGTTGAATGAAAAATATATAATGATGATATGCCAATTCCAGAGATAAGCCATAGCAAAAGTTTGTAATAGTAACAATTTTATATCTTTTTTTCTTCTCTTTTTTTTTGGATATTGGTGAATGTTAAAGTTCTAGGTTCAAGTTCTTCTTGGGTTAAAAAAACGAGTATCGTATAAACCTACCAATAAAATAAAATAACATAGACCCATCAATTTTAATACAAAAATTGACGAAAAGTTTTGACCTAACTCTTCATGGCTATTAGAAGATATGGGTAAATAGAATTATATGATCTTAACAAAAAATACTAATAAAAAATTTTAATTATAAGAAATTTTTAATAGTTTTATATAAAAATGATCAATAGTTAACATTAAAATATTTAAAATATTATTTAAATATCATTTCTCAACACTATATAAAGATGATAGAGTCAGATATGTTCTATTAATTTATATCTTTATTTTTTTTCTAATTATTTATATCTTTATATATTTATATAAAATTAAAACTATAAATTAAACGATCAATATTAATTTTTAATATTATTACTGAATTTTGTATATGTCAATAAAAATTTTGTTTTGTTATTTTTAATTATGAAGTTGTGGCTGTACGAAACTAGAAAACCACGAGGCAATAATCTTTTATTATTACCAACAATTACTTTATTATTTGATAAATAAATTTTATTATTCTATTAATAATATTCATCGAATAACTCAGGAGTATTACATGGGCACAACAGAATTAAACCGCATATAATTTGTACAGCAGAATTAAAGTGTATACTAAATCCAGCGTAAAGAAAATATTTATATCCAGAAATACACAACATTATTTGGGAAGAATTTAGGAAGGATTCTCAAATTGTTTCTATTTTGTATTTTTTTATTTTTTCTGCAAAATTGTATTGGTGCCAAATCTTCTACAAAAGTAAGACTTATTCTTTTTCTTGAGCACAAAGAAAATATTTATGATTCATAAATACACAAAATCATTTTGGAAGATTTTAGGAGAGATTTTCACATTGTCTCTATTTCGTATTTTTTTATATCTTTTCTGCAAAATTGTATATGGTGCCAATTCTTCCACAAAAGGTAGGACTTATTTTTTTATTAATTTAGCATGGAAGGTTCATAAAATTTCAAATTCTCAACATTCACAATTGAGTAAATGCCCATATATGGTGGTAAATTGAGTCGATAGCCATTATAATTGACATTTTATAGTATCTCAAAGGGACCATACCTCAGAGCCTTGATTTTCTTAACAAGCCCGTGCAACCTCTCATTGTTCAATTGTAATAGGCCATTGCAACATTGTAACCATACTCTGTCTCCCACCTTGAATGAATTCTTTGTTCTGTAAATCAATCTTAGCCTTATACTTATCCTATGAATTATTAGTGTTTCATGTACCTATAGATGGATATGCCTGATATTATCTATAATTTTTTCAGCCCTCAAAGCATCTCGTGTAAGATCTTCCCTCATTCCTCCTTGTTGACCATATTCAATATCCAAAGGTTAAGGTAACAAAGATCAAAAACAATTTTCGAATGGGGACTTTCACTCTGTTATAAGAATGTTCTATATATAACATATTTTCATCCTAGATCTTTGGATGCTTTTGGTTGTATCCCCTCAGAAGTTGCACCAATGTCCTGTTGACTACTTTTGTCTGCCCACTATCTGTGGACAAAATGTTGTAGATATCTTAAACTTTGTGTCCATCTCCTCCCATAGTCTAGCCCAAAATGCAATGATAAATATTGTATCCTTATGTGAAATAATTCTCCTTAGTATCCCAAAGTGCACCCAGACCTGTCCAAAGAAAACATTTGATGCTTATTGCTCGTTGATGGTGTTTTAAAGGGCATTAAAACACACATCTTGCTGAGCCTTTCAACTACGACGAACAGATACTCATGTCTCTTCCTCGTTGTCTGTAAACCTCCCACAAATTCTATGGAAATTCTTTCTCGAGGACGAATAGGTATAGGTAAGCGATAATATACACACCATTTCCTATTACTATGCTTGTTGGTACAACAAGGCATGCATCCTCTTATGAACCTAACTATCTCCTCTTACATCTTGGACCAATACACATACCTCTGCGAGTTAGCCACAGTCTTCCCTACACCAAAGTGCCCTACAGTAAACTTTGGTGTAGGTGCCCTTGAAAGTATGTCTATCAGCTTGTTTGTGCTTCCATTCTTATACTTGATCACCAAATGAAACTACTGTAAAAACTCATCCACTTCTAATGCCTAGTCTATAACTTACTTTGGGCCTATAGTACTATAGCCAATAGTGATTGGTGATTTGTGTAGATTAGTGTCTCCTTTCAGATATCTTACCATGTGGCAAGAGATCCTTGTCATAGAGTAGTTAAGAACTACTCCATGAAAAAAAATTCATAATGGTAGTGGAGTAGCTGATTATTAGTAGCAGAACCTTAGTTGAAATAGATTCCAAGTTTATTCAAGAAAGAGTAAAGGGGAATACTCACATAACCCTGTTATCCTTAAAACCCTCGGCAGACAACTTATAAAATCAAGCAAGGGAAGCAACCAGAAAACGTTGTGTGTCGAGTAAGAAGAGCTTGCGAGGAGGGAAAAGCTTGCGCCAGCATTTGTAAATACAAGATTATTCGTAAGCAATCAATTTTGCTACAAGCCTGCCAAACCCAAGTTTTAGATCGATAATCATGTGAAAACCACAACGAAAATCAGTCCGAGGATAAATAAACCACTGTGACAAGTGTTTAGTGTCTGGTAGAGTTGCACGGCAGTACTTGGAAATCTGTGGAGGCAAAACCCTCGCCTCAGCAGTGCTCTACAGCTAGAAAGAGGAAGAATGACAAATGAAACCACCGAAGAAAAGTGAACATTTACTTTCTTTTGGGAAATGATGCTGGTCCGTCCGATCTCAACCCTAGACAATCAAGGGCTGGATCGACACTAGCTGTTCCATCGACCGTGCTATCTAGATTGCTCGATGGAGGAAACCAAAGGCATGTGATGTCACAATAATGGAACTTAGTACAGATCCGATAGAGGTTTGATAACCTGGTAGGGCATCGTAATTTAGCGTTAATGCTAGGTAAAACTTTAGCACGAAACCTTATTTTAAATGTCGGGAAACATGAATAAGCTAAGCAACAACACAAAGAATTAAATAAAATTTCATACCATATATTCTTATTGGCGACGTCTTTGCACCTATGGATCGAATGTTAACTTCTATACATTTATATTATTCTATGCATAGAACATAGATCCATGTTGTAAGGATTTTATTTTATTTGAATGTTTATATGGTGAGATGAGTGTTCCAGCATATTATTCTTATTATTAATTTAAAGATTTTATTATTTTATTGTTATTTATTTCTCTTCTAAATTCTAAATTTTATTATCATTTTTTGATGATTTTATTAAATCAATATAATTTCTTTTCCAAAATAAATATTTGAAATTAATTTATTATTATTATTATTATTAAATTAATATTATTAATTAATTTTCTTATTTTCTTATTTTTTATTTATTTTCTTTGAAATCAAACAAACATTCTTTGGACTCACATTTTTAAGTTACTTACTCTATATAATATTGAAAAATACTATTCAAACAATAAAAAATTGCACACTGCATAGAAAGAGAGAACCATTTTAGATTCATTGAGATCTAAGAGATAGAAATATAAGGGATGAGAGGGTTGTAATTTTTTTTCAATTTTTGCACTTTCAAAAAAGTTTACACAGGAAGAAATTTGATTCCGTTTTAGGGCATGCTAGATCTGTGTTTAAGATGGATCTATATTAATATAATATATACATAGTTGACATGTATTTTATTTATAATTCAAATTCTCCTTACAAAAAGATGTTAATATATAACCTTTCATATTCAGAAGTAAAATCTCTCTATATATATTACTAAAATGCATATTGAAATGTTTGATTTAGAGTAAGTTACAATTTTTTTGTTACTGTCACACCTCCACTACGTTACCCTTGTAATCCTAAATAAAATAAAAACAATACAATAAAACACATTATTAACCTAACTCGATCCAGCATGACTAAAGCTTAATACCACAATCATTGGTCTTGTGATGGAATTAATATTTAAAAGTCAAAGGTTATAAACAATCTGTACACATACACCCATTGCTTATTTGTTTATACTATCACGGTTTAACCTCATCCGTACTTTGGTAATATGTCTCTAGGACTGTTGTACTGCATATCGATTTTGCACTTTAACTATCCATTAATGGATTGCTCTACCACAGTACGTGGCATGAGCAGGCTCTGTCGCTAGATCTGGCCTTCCTCCAGTTGTCTAGCTCCCTCGTTCCTATCACCGCATCTATGGTGAGGAGGCTAGGCTCGAAATCCAACGGCTGAGCTTGTTCTGGAATCCCTCTTTGCTATTTTTACGAGTAAAGCGTCTCATTTCACGCCCCTATTTCTCGATGCTTGCTACTGCCATTCTTCGCTTGCGTGAGTTGGGCTCCACTATCGGAGTTAACATCTCCACAATTTTTTTGAGGGTTAAAGTATTCAATGGCAGTTATGGGTCATGTCTTCTTGCAGGTGCAGCAAACCCGAGGTGAGGTTAAGGTTACAATCCCTCTCAATTTTATTCCTTTGAAGTTTTACTGCCTTGTATCATTCTTACTTGGGTTGTCCATTGGGTTACAGTTTTGCCCAAGACGTGCTTGATTTGCTCAGAGTTTCCGCAGAGGATTCACAACCCCTTTCTCGGATCCACTGTCAAACAGATAATAGGTTAGTCCATACTAATCTTTCTTAACAGAAGTCTCTCGTATGGGTTATTGCTTGTCACCTCAGTTAGACGAGCTTACCATCATGGTTTCATGGTTCTTTTGAAAACACTAGTTAGAATTGTTAGGCGAGGGTTTAGAGAGAGCGCTTCATAGATAGAAGAATAGTTCGTTTGAACTAGTGCATGATCTCTGAACAGAATTGATGTGTTGTGAAAGTTTCTCAATATCGTCGTCAATTGTAGTTTCTTGTTATTTTTACCCATTCTATACTCTGCAACTGTTTCAAGGCTACTCGGCTCTGGAAAATTTGAGAACAGGCCCGAGCTCATTTCGGTGACACCTCCAGGTCTACCCTTATCTGGCTTTTAAAAGACTGCAATAACTAACCTTAAAGGCGACTACTCTATTACTTCGAATTATGGTTAATTTAAGAATTTTTTGTTTATAGAGTTGTAATTCTTTTCTATTTTCTCATCTGCGAATTCGGTTGCCTTCACATAATATACGTAGTATCTTGTAAGATGCAACCTACTCTTGTACAATACTAATTGCAGTTTACTGTATACCAGAATCAATAGTGTATGTCAACAGATTATTCTAGGGTGGTTACTTACTTGAACTGGATTAAGAATAAAATTCAATTAGATGTTACTTGTATTACTTGCAATACTTTGTTCCTCCCAACCATGAGACTGGATTAAGAATAAAATTCAACTAGATATTACTTGTATTACTTGCAATACTTTGTTCCTCCTAACCATGAGACTTGTTGTCAGGTTCAAGTCCCCCACCAAGCTTGCTCACAAAATTTTGTCTTCTTCAAATTTTGCACTAAGTGTTGTTGCTATCTAGTCATCATCATACTTAGCTCATCCACCATCTGACCTCTTAGCATGGTTTTTCCTTCCCCTACTCCCTTTCTCTTTGAAGCATTCAGAGTAGGGAAGGTAGTTAGGGTTTCTCGCAATTGACTTTTCTAACTTCCTTGTTATGAAAAGTTACAAGTTTTATTAATATTCAAACCATTTCCTTTCTTTAATAATTAACAACATTAATCACTTCAAACAAATAATAATAATAATATCCGATTTTGTTTCTTACTCTCGTAAAATAAAATATTTATAATTTTCTAGGGACATTACAATTATTAAAAGAATAAATTAAACATCATATAATATTAATAACACTATTTTAACATGTCATTTATGAACTCAACTCCATATCAAGTAATGAAGGAATTGCATATCCCCTATAGTAAAAGGATATATTTTTCTTAATTACATCATGTATTTAGATAAAGTTCATGTAAAATTAAAATGGAAACTAAAATATTTTATATATAATCAACGTTAATTTTATTTTGTTATTATTATTTTATAACTTTTTAATATAAATATTGTAGAATTGAGGCTTCTGTGATCCATCAAAGTTATAAGAAGAGCTTCGGCGAAAATCACATATAGACAGACCTTTGTCTACGCGTTTCGAACCAACTAGTGTGGTTCATCGTCACGACAAGTTGAAGACAGATCCAACTACACCTGTTAAATAAATAGACTCAGCAGAGACTCCAACGGACTCAGCAGAGACTCCAACGGCTACGTTTCGAACCAACTAGTGTGGTTCATCGTCAGGACAAGTTGAAGACAGATCCAACTACACCCCGTGTTAAATAAATAGACTAAGCAGAGACTCCAACGGCTATATTTGACTCTAAGACCCAGGTCAAATTTTAGTTATTCTATTTAATTTTATTATTATTAATTACTTAAAAGTTATTAATAGTAATATTATTATTCAATATTATATAATTATATTCATGGAAATCAAGTTAAAATTAAAGGCTCCATTTAAAGTAAGATTACGCTTTCCTGTAAAATATGACTTAGTTAAAAAAAATTATATATGTTTATAATATTACTATTATTTAAACTTATTATTTTAATATTTTATTTGTCTTCATAAAATAATTATTATCTATAATAATGGAGATAGAAAAGTTTAGTCCAAAAGTAAAGTAAATAAATAAATAACAACTATTTTAATAATTAAATTAATTAAAATTAATAAACCTTAAGGGTTGTTAGTATAAACTAATATTCTTTTCATATTAATGTTATTAATATATTGTTATATTTTATGGGAATAAGTAAAAATAGGTGAAAAGGGGGACTAGCCCCCAACAAATTGTTTAATTTATTCAAAATAATATACTAACACTAGGTTGCTACAATTAAATAATTTTAATGGATATAAAGATGTTATTATTATTTCAAGTTTTTTATTATGGAACTAACTAACGTAGGTAAGTAAATAAACTAAACTAATGGTAAGTTTTAAATTATTAATTTAGTTAGAAACAATATTCCTAAATTTTTGTATATATGTATATAATCTAATCATAATGTTAAGTTGTCGGTAATATATTATGAAGATATATATATTCACATGTTAAGGTGAACCTTAAGATTACTAATTAATAATGGTGAGTAAGATGGTTTATTTAATTCAATAATTATTCTTAATGTTATGAGTTTGTTAAGGTGAAAAATAATTTTAATGGTTAGTTTTTTAAAAAGTAAGTGAGAAGTTTATTTCATTAGTTAATTATTCTTCATGTTATACTAATTTGTTTACAAAATTATTTTAAT
>APFE031203367.1:61432-77393 GCA_000404065.3 Pinus taeda | reverse complement strand
TTTATTATTTTTAAATATAACATTATGCAAAAACATCTCTTGCTAAACTATAAAACCTCCATCTCAAAGGGACCATACCTCAGAGCCTTGATTTTCTTAACAGGTCCCTCCAACCTCTCATTGTTCAATTGTAACAGACCCTTGCAACATTGTAACCATACTCTGTCTCCCACCTTGAATGAATTCTTTGTTCTGTAGATCATGCCTAGCCTTATAATTATGCTATGACTTATCCATGTTTCATGTACCTATAGATGGATATGCTTAATATTATCTATAATTTTTCCAACCTTCAAATCTTCTCCTGTAAGAACTTCCCTCACTCCTCCTTGTCGTCCATATTCAATATCTAAAGGTTAAGGTAAAAAATATAAAAAAACATTTTTCAAACGGGGACTTTCCTATATAAGTGTGGAGTGCTCTGTTATAAGAATGTTCTATATATACTATATATTCATCTCAGGTCGTTGGATGCTTTTGGTTGTATCTTCTCAGAAGTTGCACCAATGTCCTGTTGACTACGTTTGTCCGCCCACTATCTGTGAACAAAATGTTGTAGATATCTTAAACTTTGTGTCCATCTTCTCCGACAATGTAATCCAAAATGCAGTCAAAATATTGTATCCGTGTCTGAAATAATTCTCCTTAGTATCCCAAAGTGCACCCAAACCTGTCCAAAGAAAACATTTGATGCTTATTGCTCGTTGATGGTGTTTTAAAGGGCATTAAAACACACAACTGTCTGATCCTTTCAGACACGACGAACAGGTACTCATGTCCCTTCCTGGTTGTCAGTAAAACTCCCACAAATTCTATGGAAATTCTTTCTCGAGGACGAATAGGTATAGGTAAACAATAATATACACACCATTTCCTATTGCTATGCTTGGCGGTACAACAAAGCAGGTATTCTCTTATGAATATAACTATCTGCTCTTACATCTTGGACCAATACACATATCTCTGCGAGTTAGCCACAATCTTCCCTACACCAAAGTGCCCTACAACCTTGGAGGTGTGAGCCTCTCTAAGCAAACTACAATTGCCCACCTTTAGGAACACATAGCTTATCCATCCTATAGAGTAACCCATCTTGGAGATAGTATTCAACCATGTTATCACCATTGTGAACATAACTCTGACTCTACAAATGATGATACACATCCTTGAAGTCCTCATATTCTGAATATGCCTCTCTATATGCATCATGGGTGAATGTCTCCATGTGCATAGGAATATCCAAAGTTGTAAACTTTGTTGTAGGTGGCCTTGAAAGTATGTTGAACAACTTGTTTGTGCTTCTATTGTTATACTTGATCACCAAATGAAACTACTGTAGAAACCCATCCACTTCTAATACCTAGTCTGCTATAGCTTACTGTGAGCCTATACCACTGTAGCCGATAGTGATTTGTGTGGATTAAAGTTTTCTTTCCCATAACTTACGCTGTGACAAGAGATCCTTGCCATAGGCTAGTTAAGAACTACCCCATGAAAAAATTCATAATGGTAGAGGAGTACCTTAGTTGAAATAGATAAAGTGTATTCAAGAAAGAGTAGAGGGGAATACTCACATAACCCTCTTATCCTTAAAATCCTTGGCAGACAACTTATAAAATCAAGCGAGGGAATCAACGAGGAAACGTTGTGTGTCAATTATACCGGTAAGAAGAGCTTGCGAGGAGGGAAAAGCTTGAGCCAGCACTTGTAAATACAAGATTATTCGTGAGCAATCAATTTTGCTACAAGATTGCGTCGTATAAGAAGTAACAACTGTACAAACTTACTGCCAGCCAAACCCAAGTTGTAGATCGATAATCATGTGGAAACCACAACGAAAATCAGTCCGAGGATAAATAAACCACTGTGACAAGGGTTTAGTGTATGGCAGAGTTGCACGGCAGTACATGGAAATCTATGGAGGCAAAACCCTCGTCTCAGCAGTGCTCTACAGCTAGAAAGAGGAAGAATGACAAATGAACCACCGAAGAAAAGTGGACATTTACCTTCTTTTGGGCAAATGATGCTGGTCCGTCCGATCTCAACCCTAGACAAGCATGGGCTGGATCAACATTAGCCGTTCCATCGACCGTGCTATCTAGATTGCTGGATGGAGGAAACCCAAGGCATGTGTTGTCACAATAATGGAACTTAGTACAGATCCGATAGAGGTTTGATAACCTGGTATGGCATTGTAATTTAGCTTTAATGCTAGGTAAAACTTTAGCACGAAACCTTATTTCAAATGTTGGAAAACATGAACAAGCTAACTAAGTCTTTGCACCTATGGATCGAATTTTAATGTTTATACATTTACATTATTCCATGCATAGAACATAGATCCATGTTGTAAAGATTTTATTTTATTTGAATGTTTATATGGTGAGATGAGTGTTACAAGATATTATTCTCATTATTAATTTAAGGATTTAATTATTTTTTTTATTATTTTTCCCTTCTAAATCTATAATTTTATTATCATTTTTGTTGATTTTTAAATCAATATAATTTTTTTTCCAAAACTATATCTTTAAATTTATTATTATATTATTATTATAAATTTATATTTTATAATTTAAATTTTTTATTTTTTTTTTTAATTTTCTTTGAAATCAAACAAATATTTTTTGGACTTACATTTTGAAGTTACTTACTCTATATAACATTAAAAAATGCTATTCAAACAATAAAAAAAATTACACATTGTATAGAAAGAGAGAGCCATTTTAGATTCATTGAGATCTAAGGGATGAAGATATAAGGGATGAGAGGGCTGCATTTTTTTTTCAATTTTTTCACTTTCAAAAAGATTTGCACATGAAGAAATTTGATTTCCTCTTAGGGCATGCTAGATCTTTGTTTAAGATGGATCTATAATGGTATAATATATACATAGTTGACATGTATTTTATTTATGATTCAAATTCTCCTTATAAAGAGATGTTAATATATGAGCCCTCATATTCAAAGGTCAAATCTCTCTCTCTCTCTATTTCTCTCTCTCTATATATATATATATTACTAAAATGCATATAGAAATGTTTTATTTAGAGTAAGTTGAAATTTTTTTGTTATTGTCACATCTCCACTACATTATCCTTGTAATCCTAAATTAAAAAAACAATACAATAAAACACATTATTAACCTAACTGGCTATAGCATGATTAAATCTTAATACCACAGTCATTGGTCTTGTGATGGGTTTAATATTTAAAAGTCAAAGGTTATAAACAATCTGTACACATACACCCATTGCTTATTTGTTTATACTGTCAGGGTTTAACTTCATCCGTACTTTGGTAATGTGTCTCTAGGATTGTTGTACTGCATATGGATTTTGCACTTTAACTATGCATTAATGGATTGCTCTACCACGGGATGTGGCATGAGTAGGCTTTGTCGCTACATCTAGCCTTCCTCCAGTTGTCCAAATCCCTCATTCCTACCGCCGCATCTATATTGAGGAGGCTAGGCCCAAAATCCGACTGTTGAGCTTGCTCTCGAATCCCTCTATGCTATTCTTACGGGTAAAGGGTCTCATTTCATGCTTCTGTTTCTCGATGCTTGTTGCTGCCATTGTTCACTTGCGCAAGTTCACCTCTACTATTTCGGTTAACATCTCCACAATTTTGTTGAGGGTTAAAGTATGCCATAATGGTTATGGGTCCTATCTTCTTGCGGGTACAGCAAACCCGAGGTGAGGTTAAGGTTACAATCCCTCTCAATTTTATTCCTTTAAAGTTTTACTACCTTGTATCATTCTTACTTGTGTTGTCCATCGGGTTACAGGTTTTCCCAAGACGTGCTTTATTTTCTCAGAGTTTCCATGGAGGATTCACGACCCCTTTCTCGGCTCCAATGTCGACCAAATAACAGGTAAGTCCCTGCTAATATTTCTTGAGGATTGTGGGCATCAACGAACATCTCTCGTATGGGATATTGTGTGTCACTTTAGTTAGACGAGTTTACTATCATGGCTTCCTGTTCCTTTTGAAAACACTGGTTAGAATTGTTAGGCGAGGGTTTAGTGAGAGAGCTTCATAGATAGAAGAATAGTTTGTTTGAACTAGTGCATGATCTCTGAACAGAATTGATGTGTTGTGAAAGTTTCTCGATATCGTCGTCAAGTGTAGTTTCTTTTTATTTTTACCCATTCTATACTTTGCAAATGTTTTAGGGTTGCTCGGCTCTGGAAAATTTGAGAACAGGTCCGAGCTCATTTCAATGACACCTCCAGGTGTTCCTTTATCTAGCTTTTAAAAGACTGGAATAACTATCCTTAAAGGCGACTACTCTGTTACTTTGAATTCTGGTTAATTTAAGAAGTTTTTGGTTATAGAACTGTAATCCTTTTCTATTTTCTCATCTTTGAATTAGGTTGCCTTCACATAATATACGCAGTATCTTGTAAGATGCAAATTACTCTTGTACAATAGTAATTGCAGAGTTACTCTGTACCAGAATAAACAGTGTATGTCAACAGAGTATTCTAGGGTGGTTACTTACCTGATCCGGATTAAGAATAAAATTCAACTGAAGATGTTACTTGTATAACATGCAATATTTTGTTCTTCTAAACCATGAGACTTGTTGTCAAGTCCAAGTTCCCCCCACACCCCCCGGTCAATCTTGCTCACAAAATTTGTCTTCTGCAAGTTTTGCACTAAGTGCTGCTATCTGGTCATCAACAGACTTAGATTATCCACCGTCTGACCTCTCAGCACTGTTTTTCCTTCCCCTACTGCCTTTCCTAACTTCCTTGTTATGAGAAGTTACAAGTGCTATTAATATTCAAACTATTTCCTTTCTTTAATAATTAACAACATTAATCACTTCAAACAAATAATAACAATAATATCCAGTTTTGTTTCTTAGGTGGTAAAATAAAATATTTACAATTTTCTAGAGACATTACAGTTATTAATGTATTTTTGTTTTAATATTACATGTCAACCAAAGAAAGAATAAATTAAACATCATATAATATTAATAACACTATTTTAACATGTCATTAGTGAACTCCATATCAAGTAATGAAGGAATGACATATCCCCTATAGTAAAAAGTATATATTTTTTCTTCAATTACATTAATTTTATTTGTTATTATTTTCTTTAACTTTTTAATATAAATATTATTTTATTATTTTTAAATATAACATTATGGAAAAACATCTCTTACTTAAACTATAAAACCTCCGCTCAATTTATAATTTAATAAAATTATTTACTTTTGTATTATTTTATATCATTTCAATTTTATTTATTCTTAATAAATATCCAAATATCATACATCAGGTTCAAAAAGTATGTATTAAAAAACACACTAAAAAAACCAAAATGTTTAAAAATCTGAAAATTAAAACCATAAAAGTTAAATTTTAATGAAAATAGATAACATTCCAATTGTGGCAGCTTGGATTTCAACCTTCAAAAGGCTTATCCACTACCCCTGCGAAACAGTTGTTATTGTCTTCACCATTTTAAAGTAGAGTTCAATCTACTAACAACCTAATAAATCTGTTTGCGGTGGGAGGGATATAGGAGATAGAAGATATTACTCACATTGAAATCATATGACGTAAATCATAGCACATAGAGGTATAGCGAAAATACCAAATTCCAAAATGTAACCAGAGTTAAAACAGTTTCTATGGCAATGGAAGGGATGCGACAAACGATTTCTATGGCAATGGAAAGGAGGGAGGCGACAAACGGTTTCTATGGCGCTTCCATGAAATGGTGGTCTACATAGATGGCAGAGGTAGACAAGAGTAGTGGTGTATAAAATTTTAGGTGTATAGAATCAGTGTACAGTTAAAGAAATGGTGGATTTTGGATATATATTATTATTTTGTTGCAATATTGATTTTTTAGTTTTTTACCATGTTTAAATTAATGTGAGCTAGGAAGGTTTCTTTCCAAGTTTTTTGAGCATTTCTATAGACTAAAGTTTGGTCTCAATGGAGGTTACCAACATCATTATCATCATTATTTTGCAATTTATATTAAAATTTTTCTTTCATAAATATATTATTAGTGATTAACTTACATTAAAAAAATTCAAATTTTAATCTAACATAAATTTTGACATGAAAATAATACTACTAATGTTAATACTAATAATAAAACTTCAAATAAAATTTATGAAGAAATTGACAAAAATGAGAGAAATTATGCAGACAACAAATCATACACTATATTTTATTCAATCACAACAATTACACATATAGAAAATACCACATGACATAGATACCTATAGTAACTGTATGCCTTGGGCAGGTACCAATAATAACAGGCAGCGATAATAAAATTCTTCTTCATAAAGCCCTCATATAAATTACAAAAGGAAACCAATCAAATAAGTAAAACGCCAAAATGGGACATATAAATTTATACTTTGTCACTACTAAAGCCGCCTCCCCATGGTGCCTTTTTCCAGTTATATGAAATCTTTGTCGTGTAGGATGATGGCATTGTGCAGTTTCTCAGCCCACCATTTCCTTAGACTAATCGTCCTCTTCCTCGTCGAATTTTTGGTGAAAATATCGTAAATGCGTTTTTGTTCAACCAAAGGGAGGGTTTCCACTACGCGAATAATATCTCTCTCCAAGCTGTCAGAATAATAGGAGTTCCGATTCAAGAGCTGGAGCATTATATCAGCCCAATTGGTAAGAAAATCGACACGAAATGAGATTGGAGTAATTATCTCTCTATTTTCCATAGCCTTCAAAATATATGCAATTAAAATGGTAGACATGTCACATTTTCCATCAGCTACTGCATTACGAAGATCTGAATCTTCACAAAACTTTGTGACCACTGTTGCGAACATCTTTGCATCACAATGGCGAATGACGCCCAGTAGCCAATACAAGTCATTACAAGCAAAGTCTGTTTCCCTTTGACTGGATTTAGATTTAATGGATTTCAAATCTGCGTCAAACCGGTTCAAAATGACATGTCTGCAAGCATCTTTAATAGCTGGTGAGGTATTTAACTTCAAGTAGTCAAACATATGTTGCTTCACAATGCTGCTAACCTCTCGTCCATAGTAAGTATTCTTCTGCAACAATTCTTGTAGAGCTTCCTTCACCATCTTTATATCTTGGCAATCTGACTTGCTTTGACTCATACCAAGTCTGGCAGCTAAGTCGGGTAATACAGTTATGTTCAACGATGACAACACGACGCGAAGCTTGGCTTCTTGCACAGGACTCCACCGCACAGCATCTAAATATCTCATACATCATTCCATACAATCACGAGACATCACTTCACAAGCAACTGGTAGAATAGCCAATGCTTCATCCACATCGGTGAAATTAAGGCATTCGTCTGTATAATAAGAATACATTACCTGAATGCATTTGATGTAACTCTCTGGATTACATGTTATCTTGATTTCAAATGGCCGCTTAGGCGAATAGCTGCTTTGCGAAAGCTTGGTTTCAAAAAACTCAGCCTTCTTCAACACATGAGAATGAAGTAAGAGAGTATTTCTGGGATACTGGATCACTGTAGCTGAATCGATTAAATATAATCTTACATCGGCCGTATTCTTGTCTCCAAGCCCTACTGCCTGCTTGTTACCCATTGCTTTCTGTTGCAAATACAATGACACTTTCGCCTTAATATCCTTGCAGACTAGAGTATGCAGTGCATTACGATTGCAGTGACCATTCTTAAACACCGTCCAAGAACCGACCATTCTCTGTCGGCTTCTCATCTCTTTCGATCATAATCACCGATTTCCCGAAAAATTGTGATTTTTCCACAGGCAATTTAGATTGCGATTTTTCTAATTTTTTTCCATAATTTTGCTGAGTTTTTCCTATTTTCTCCTATTTTTTTCCATTTTTGAAAAGAGAAAATATATGTAATATTTTTTAATATTTTTCTTCGCATATTTTATATTTTTTAATATTTTTCGTATGTTTTTCTTAGACCGTTACCGATTTTTTTCACAACTGCTTTAAATGAAAGCCATGAATTAAGGCGCCCATATGGTAATTTCTGGCTAATATTAATTCTTTGTCACGTGGAATAAAGCCACTCAGATGGTAATTTCTTGTTAAGATTGATCATTTAAATCCAATTAACATTGATTCTGTAAAGCAGTGACACAAAGTTGCTAACTACGACATTAAAAAGACATGTGTCCTAGTTCGTACAAGAGTGATGTCCAATCAACCTGCAGTCTCACTAGTCGTTAAGAGTATCACTTCAAAATCTGGGGTTGAAAAATTGGCATTAGTAAAATAATTAGCAAGGGTCTAAAAAAAATCATTTTCCTAGGAATATTGGCCAAATTTAATTTGCAAATTGAGGTACATATTAAAAATATAAAACATATTTATTTAAAAAAATGCGGTTAAACTGGAAAAAAATTAATCTAAGGAAAAATCGGAAAAGATTACAAAAAGAAAAATCCAAAAAAAAATAAAAAATAAAAAATATATTTATTTAAAACCTAAAAAATTGGGATAAAAAATTCATCCAGGAAAAATTCAGAAAAGATCACCAAAAGAAAAAATCTAGAGTTTTCAAAAAATCATGATTTTATTAACACTAATTTAAAAAATTTATGTCAAAAAATTTAGCCATAATTTAACTGCTATGCAAAAATAATGGGTAATAGTTTAATTCTTATATGTTTTTAATTCTTTTTTTTTTTTTACATATTTTCAAATTTGTTTTTCTCAAAAATTTATTGGAACCACAAATATGCATTATGAACTGTCCACAATCTAAATATTTTAGCAATTTTCCAAGAGGTTGAATTCATATATACAATCAAAAATAGATTTTAAACAAATAAAGATTAAAATTTAACCCAAAAAAAACCAAATTCTCAAAAACTCCAAAAACATATAATAAATAACCCAAACTAATAATTATTATGTAAATCTATTAAACATATTAAAGAAAAATGGGTATATTTTACCAACATAGAACAATAATAAATTCCATTATTATTAATTTAAATTATATTAATGTTATTTTCATTTCAAACATAAAATGGAATAATTTTGTATTTTTAATTTCAAAAAATAATTACATATTTTATTAGTTAATTTTTTTATTCAAAATTATTTATAAATAAAAAATTATTTTAATTTTAAGATAAATATATCTATGAAATTTCGAAAATCCCCTCAACTTATTTGCCCCAAGTTTTCTCCCTACAATTATGCATAAAGTAGAATAAGCGAATCACGTTGATAATGTAATTAATCAAATCGCCCCAAGTTTTCTCCATACAATTATAGTAAAAGTAACACTAATATATTATAAAATTTGCAAGTAAATATACCTAAAGTAATACTAACATTTATTATAAATTTGCCACACCATAGATGTAAACAAAAAAAAAAATGGTACTTTAGAATTAATTTCTTAAATATTTTTAAAATATAATTTAGATATTTAAATATTATAATTAACCTAATTACTTCAATATAATAATAATTTATAAAAATTTAGTTTACTTACTATTGGACTATTACATGAACATCTAAATTTTTTATATTTCTTTATTATATTAAATTATATTATTATAAAAAACACATATTAATTAGTAGTTATTTTAGATTTATCTTAAAATTAATCTTTAAATATTAGAATAAGATGAAACTTCAAATATATATTAATAAATTTAATTCTTTTAATACCATAAATATGAGTTGGTAGATATTCAAGTTTGCTTGTGGTTAATTGTATGTTTTTTGTTTAATTTCATTCTTCCTTCTTTAAGAATAGATTTATTTAATATATTATGTTAAATATAAATTTTAAATTTAGGGAAATTTCATTAATGATAGATTTATATTTATTTATTTTTACACCTTTTCTAAAGACGTTTATGTTGTGGTTTATGGTTAAAAAAGTTTTAAGTTTTTAATTATAATTAAAAAATTGTTATAATGTTTTTCATAAATTTTGTGGACATGTGGTAGTATAATTGGAAAAAAAATATGTTGGCAAGTTTTTATGTATCCAAGTAATCCCAAATTTAATTTCCCCAATAAAAACTTATAAAAATAAATAAAAATTAAGCCCATGAGGCATAGAATAGACAACGATGTGGTGTACTATTAAGTCATTCCAATGCCATTATGGGTAAAAATCCAGTCATGTTAAGGACTGGTGTGGCCCAAGTCAGGTGCAATCCTCGCGTGATTTTAACATCTTAAATGCCCCTGGATAGGATCACAATGTCTCAATCCATAGTTCAAGCTTAATGTAATCTCTAATGAACTCAAACCACTTGATAGACAAAAAAAGTTTTTCATAAATTTTTATGAAAGCAAATAGGTGAAAATAAAAAATTATTGTTAAACTTTTTTATAAATAAAATTTCTAATTTTCCATTGGTAATCAATTTTGATTTGACGATTTTTATATGGGTTAAAATGTATTTTTCAGAGAGAAAAAATTAAAATAATAATAATAATAACAATAATAAAATTGAAAAAAAACTAGTAATTGCATGTAGCATAGATGTACTATCATATCTCTCTACAAATCACAATATATCTGATAGTAGTCATGTATCATTAATGTTACTATGGTACTATCGCATATCATTAATACTTGATGTCACTATAATTTCCACATTATGCCTGCTAATTATTCGGGCATGAACAAAGCAAGTTGGAAAAACAGAATGTGAAAACCAACTCGTTGACATCATGGTGTTGGTATTGTAGTGTTGGCATTGATGTCAAAAGGGTCTTGATATTGTTCATCATATGCATTATGTCATGCTCGTGATGTTAGTAGTCCTCCTCATGATGTGTGATGAGTGTGATAATTGTTTGAGTTGTTGCAGTGATTAGCTTCTTGATCTTGTTGGTTGGAATTGATGTTAACATGGTTATGACATGGCCTAGTGCAAGAACTAGAGGCTGAGTGGAGATGTCTTGGGTATATGACCAAAGCCCCACATTGACTAGAAGTGGGGAGGATCATGGGTATATAAGGATGGACAAATATCTCCATTGGTATGAGGCCTTTTGGGGTAAGTCCAAAAGCAAATCCATGAGGGCTTAGGCCCAAAGTGGACAATATCATACCATTGTGGAGATATGTGGTGTCCAGAGTCCTTACAAGTGGTATCAGAACCATGCCCCAAGTTAGCCAAGTGGATGAATCCTCGGAATGCCGAACGAAGGTGGTGAGCCCCGGTATTATCACGATGGGATCTGTGGATGAGCTCGGTTAGACAGGCTGTGTGCTCCAGATTCTTCATGGACATGTCCTGGTCCCAACACGGTGGAGAGGAGTTGACCTGGGATAGAGCAAGCTCTCGAGGCAGGTGGTGTTCCATGTAAGGAGTGTGCTTCCAACGCATTGGAGCGGAGAATCCTAGTTGGTAGAGAGTGGATGGATGGATAATCGTTTGAGGGGAGCCTCGATGGTCCTTTGTTCGAGGGGAGAATTGTTGGGTATACGACCAAAGTCCCACATTGACTAGAAGTGGGGAGGATCATGGGTATATAAGGATGGAAAAATATCTCCATTGGTATGAGGCCTTTTGGGATAAGTCCAAAAGAAAATCCATGAGGGCTTAGGCCCAAAGTGGACAATATCATACCATTGTGGAGATATGTGGTGTCCAGAGTCCTTACAAGATGGTTTCAGGACATGTTATGTTGGTTTGTTACAGGTTCATGATGCTACTACAAGTGTTGGAAATGCCTCTACTGGTGTTGGAGGTAGTTGGACGACTTGATGATGCTGCTATAGGTGTTGGAGGTGTTTGGATAGATTATTTTTGATGATACAAGTGTTAGAAGTGTTGGTGTTGTTGCGGAGTTTCGAAGACTAGGTCTTCATGTTCCTGACCTGTTGTAAAGATTTTTGTCTTGTGTCATCAGTTGCAGAGCATGTTATGAGGTCTTGCAAAGTCTAGCAGTCCTTCATCAACACCAATAGACTTTGCAAAGTATAGCAACCTTAGGGAACTCTCTTTCCTCTAGCAACTCCCACGCTACCAGCACAATTGATAGCAAGAGCCACGTGTAGTAGAATGTCTCGCTGAGCTCTTATGCTTTGCGGCAGTTCACCAGGAACTCTCTGCGAAGGTAGTTTGACCACCTGAACTAGACTCCTCCACCGCACTATGCTACTAATGTGATGACAGGCGCCTACACCTCATCAGTGCTACATTTCCTCATCAATTTCCTTGTGAGGATCTGCATCGCTACCTTCGCAGCAGGGTCGTAGATGCTAGATATAGTATACTCGTGCGACTCCTTCACCAGCTTAATTTTTTCTTTCATGGATTCTGTGAGAGCCTGTTCACCACCTTTTATACCAAATATCATGGCTGGATTATCTCCTGTAAATGGAAATTGCGTTATTTGGTGAATTAACCTATTTGTGATGGGTATCGGCTCTTCCAGCCACAGACATCCATCATGCACAAAGCACAACAGTTTCTTGATGACCAAAATGTCACCAGGGTGTGATTGTAGTGTGGCACCCAAAGAAGGTTGAGTAACCCTACCTTTTCTACATCCTTGAGCCACTTTCGTGGCTCCAATGCAGTCATTCTAGTATTGTTATCAATGATGTGGTGCATCAACTGCTCATTCGCCAAGTGTGGGAATTTCTTGTGATCCCCCAAGCCCCAATATTCAAGTTTCAGCAATGGCACTTGTGCCAAGCGTGGTCCATCGAAAACAATTTCGTCCAACAATAGAGGGGTTTGCAAGGGAGTCTTACTCTCATTAATGTCCTTTGGCACCTTGCTCTTAGGCTTGCGTAGAGGGACATACTCCGACAACTGAGTAATAGGGTTTACACCCTAGGTTTCAAACTCCTCTACATCAACTCCCACATCTTCATCGTCCATCAGGATGTTTTCAATATCTTCCTCCTACGCCTCCAAATTTATGACCTTGACCTTCTCTTGTGTACTGGGTTTTGGTGGGTTTTTCCTTGGTGATGCACGCACCCGTATAGTAGGTTGCTTTCCCTTCTTGTCCTTCATGGTTTCCTTAGTTGGGGTTGGATTTGGTCTTGGCATCCTTGGAAATTTAGGGACTTCGACGACCTCTAGAGCAGCTACTTCTCCCTCCATCTCAACTTCCGGCACCGACTCCTCCACTATTTATTTGGTATTTATAGTTTCTGTGGGTGCCAACATAATGCTCTCCAACAAGACTCGTGAGGTCTTGGGTAAGTTTGCAACTGCTAGACCCTCTTTCAAAGCTTCAAAGAACTCTCGGTTCATAAGTGCCTACAAGCTCAACAACTCAATTCTGAAAATGTCAAGTGTTTTTCGCTGGATAGCCACTTGCAATTTATAAGGCTTTTTGAATTCAAATTTGACAGTTCCCCCAAAATTCGGTCTATGAATTTCGGATTGGCAGCATATTTTCAAAGTTCTGAGCCATAAATTTCATCTTAAATGCTGACCACCCGCTCCATTTGGTGACATTTCCACTATCAAATCATGAACATTGACTTTAACGGCCACATTCCGGCCAATCTACGCGATTTTTCCCTGGGTAGCGTAACTCCCTTTGCGTTGTCGGAACCCTATGACACTTCCAGTCCTCGCACAAGTCTCCAATCATGCAACTCCCCAACCCAGGAAATGTAGTTTATAGTGCAATGCCTCCTTTCAATGACCTAGAGTGCAAAGGTTATGTTACCCTCATCTAGTCACATGGATGGACCACCAGTGTATGGCTTCAATTGACTGCCATTCACCTTTCCTAGGAAGCAATCTCCATTCAATTTGAGTAGCTGCACCGCTCCTCCATCAGTAATCTCCTTAACGACATAGGGCCCTAACCAATGCATCCTAAACTTCCCTAGAAATTTATCAAACTTACTATCATATAACAAAACCATGTCATTTACCTTAATGGTGCGTAGCTTAATGTGTCGATCATGCCATGCTTTCTTGCGCTGCTTTTGGACCTATTCGCGAAATCCAGCTAGAAATCTCTCTTCCTCAAGCTCATCTAGCTATGCAAGCCTTTCCTCCAAGGTTGTCCAATCCATCATACTGTGAGTGCCACTATGCATAGAATAGGCACAATATATTCCATAGGCATTACCGCTTCAACGCAATAGACAAGCCTAAAGGGAGTTTGTCGAGTCAACTTTTTGCATGTCGTTCGATAAGCCCATAGTATTGCAGGGATACATAGGTCCCAATCACCTCGCAGAGCATTGCAAACCTTGATCAACACATTCTCTTGCACTTTATTGAATGCTTCCACCGTCTTGTCAGCCTGTGGGTGATAAGGTGTGCTCTTATGGCGATATACATGAAATTCCTCTGTTGGCACTCATCAAGATTTTTGGACAGCCAAATCACATCAGTACAATGTCCAAGAGGAACTTTGCAGTAGTTGCACCTGTGCAATCTTTCACAGGCTTTCCCTTTGCCCACCAAGTCAAATACTTTGTCACGGTGATAATGCACCTTGCTCCCATCTTTCCTTTGGGTTGAATCGGTCCCACAAAATCTATTGCCCATTTCTCAAAGGGTTGCAACGTCATTTGTGGATACAAAGGCATCTCATCCCTCCGTGATGGCCTACCAATTATTTGACACACATCACATGCCTTGCAGTATGCTTTTGAATCCTGATCGATGGTTGGCCACCACAACCTCGCGCATAGAATCTTCTGCGCGGTCGCTCTACCTGCATAATGTCCTCCTACAGCACCCTCATCAGCATCCACGAGGATGTTGCTTCTCTCGAACTCAGGTACATATCATCACAATATCTCATCAAACCCCATTTTGTACAGATGCCCAACAATGACAGAGAAATATGTCGCGTGCACCACTAATTCCTTCTTTTCTTGTACAATGTATCCTTTTGAGGCCATTTCTTTCATTTGGAAGTGTATTATATCCTCAAAATGGCCATCCATGATGTGCACTGCAAGTAGTTGCGCATCAGGCAATCCCTCCTCCAAATTAGTGGGTTCTTCCCCTATTTCGACATGTGAAAGATGGTCTGGTCCCCTGTTCAGTCATCCAAGCTTCACAATAACTTCAAAATCATATTGCTAGAATAGTAACAACCATCTGCAGATTCTCGCCCCCAACACAGGCTTATTAACTAGGCACTTCAATGCGGAGTGATCTGTATACATCTTAAAATGGCCTCCCAACAAGTAGTACCTAAACTTCTCGATCACATACACCATGGATAACCCTTCGCACTCAGTGGTGGAATAGTTCTTCTCTACCTTGGATAATCTTTTTCTTACAAACGCAATAGGATGGTCCAAGTCTTCTCCCCCAGCTTGTGTCAGTACTGCTCCAGTGCTATACATGACACATTGACATGTACATTGATTGAGGTGTATGTTGGTGGCCACCCACCTATCCCATTTGGACCCCCACAATTGTCTGTTTCAGCTTTTTCAGTTTTCTAAATTGTAGCACAGTTTACTATTTTTAGCAGTTTTTCGGTTCCTAAAATTCCGGAGCCGTTTTGAGGCCCTAAACGACATTTTTTGGGAAATCTGGGGCCAACATGGGGCGATGGACCGATGTTTCCCTTCCCAAAGTTGTAGTTCTCTGATAGATCTTTCTAACGATCTATCATACGCGTCAAACGGCGATCGTATGCCAAAGTTACGACCCCGAGAAATTGATGTACCAATTTACCCAAAACGGGACCCACAATTTGGCGTTTCTTCTAGGGTTAGGTTTTGGAATGTGAAGGGTTTTCCATTGTTTCTCAACAATAAATAGGCCTTCGAGCCTCATTTTAACACAGTTCGGAACAGTTCAGAGGCATGTAGCCGCACATCTCTTCTCAGAGATAAGCTACCATCGCCCTAGCTGGTTTATTTCCAATTCTGGTTGTAAGCATATTTCGGTATTTCCATTAATGAAATGAAGCATTATTTCCGCTGCATCTTTGTGTATATGGTTATCTCTATATTTTATTGTGTTCCTGTTTAAATCCGGATC
>APFE031203367.1:38981-56992 GCA_000404065.3 Pinus taeda | reverse complement strand
GAATGAGCCCGAAGAGCCAGAGGAGGGGGAACGTCTTTTCTACTCACAGATGTGGGTGAAGGGTTCGCCGCTGCAATTCATTGTCGACACTGGCAGCCAAAAGAACCTGATTTCAGCAAAGGTCGTGAAGCAGTTAGGCCTACTCACTACACCACACCCACAGCCATATAGTATCTGGTGGCTTCATGAAGGACGAGATCTCAAAGTTTGACAGCAGTGTCGCCTTCCCTACAGCATCAAGCCATTCATAGATGAGGTATTGTGTGATGTTACACCTCTGGATGTTTGCGATGTATTATTAGGCCAGCCATACTTGTGGAGGCGACATGCTATGTATGAGTCAAGGCCTCGTGCTGTCATTATTTCTTTGAATAATTCATTATACAGGATACCAGAGGTAGCCCACCTACCGCCACATCTTTGATCACTGCTAAGAAAGGCAGCAAGCTCATATCACAGACCAGGAAATTCATCTGTATGGTTCACTCCCAAAGTAAGGGAAAGATCGTTGCTACATCCATGACCACCACAAAGGGTTCCTCCACACAGCAGCAGCAGCAAAGGGATACGGTCATGACAGAACACAGGAACAACTTCTCCTCACCAACAGGGGTACCACATAAGTTTCAGGTGGGCGACAAAGTTTGGTTACATCTGCAGAAAGAACGCCTTACAAGAGCCCATCAGAAGCTCAGACCACTCCAACATGGTCCTTACAGGAGTACCAAGCCTGTGGGGAACAATGCTTTGGAGCACAACATTCCTCCATTCCTTCACCTGCACCAAGTGTTCAATGTGGACCGTCGTCGACCATGCTTCCCACCATTAGTGGACACATCAGACAGTGCAGAACAAGTTCAGCAGATGGAGGAACTCAACACAATGGGGACCATTGCTTCCTAAAGGGGGAGGAATGATCCAGGTGGATGTTGGTAGCCACCCACCTATCCCATTTGGACCCCCACAATTTTCTGTTTCATCTTTTTCAGTTTTCTAAATTGTAGCACAGTTTACTATTTTTAGCATTTTTTCGGGTCCTGGACTTCTGGAGCTGTTTTGAGGCCCTAAACGACGTTTTTTGGGAAATCTGGGGGCAACATGGGTCCATGGACCGATGTTTCCCTTCCCAAAGTGGTAGTTCTCAGATAGATCTTTCTAACGAGCTATCATACACGTCAAACGGAGATCGTATGCCAAAGTTACGACCCCGGGAAACCGATGTACCAATTTACCCAAAATGAAGCATTATTTCCGCTGCATCTTTGTGTATATGGTTATCTCGGTATTTTATTGCGTTCCTGTTTAAATCCGGATCATACATGGAACTCCTTCTTCCAATTCGGGAATACTAAGATCAATACAGTTACCATCTTTTCCTTCAAGACATCCAGGATTTTCTTACAGTACTCATTCCAACAGAATGTGACATCCTTCTTCAACAATGTTTCCATAGGCCCAATGATCTAGTCATAGCATTTGATAAACTTTCTATAATATCCCGTATGTCCTAAGGTAGCACATAGTTGTTTCACACTTCTTGGAGCCTCGAAGTTTAGTATCACCATGATGTTCACGGAGTCTACTATTAGTCCTTGTTTGCAAACTACATGACCCAGTAGGGTCCCAAACCGAAAACACAAAAAGTACTTCTTCAGATTCAATGCAATCTGGTATCTTTGACAAGTATCTAGAATCAGCCACAAGCTTGCTACGTGGAGTTTCACTAACTGAAACACATTCCAATCATAAAAGTATACTTCCAGGAACTTATGAATAAACTCTTTGAATGTAGAAATGACTACACATGAGAAAATCACAGGCACATTCTTCAATCCAAACGGCATTAGAGTGTACTGGAAACAACCCCACTCAGTCGCAAAAATTGTCTTCCTCCTATCCTCCGGCACGACTTTGATCTGGTGGTACCCCGAGAACCCATCAGTGAAGGAATATGCTTCCTGCCAACCTACATTTTCCAACACTTCATTCGTTAACGGAGTCAGGAAAGGATCATGTACACAAGCGTCATTCAAGTTTATGATATCCACACATATCCTTATTTCATCCTTCTGCTTCTTCTCTTGTACAACCATTGGGCTTACCTAGTCACATTCTTCCACAGGCTCAATAATTCCTGCCATGATCATCTTATCTAGCTCTAAGCGGACCTTTTCCTTATACTTCGGTTTGAGACAATAAGGCCTTTGCTTAACCTGTTTTGCATCGGACTTCAACGTGATCTTCATAACACCTAGGTCCCCGATTATCCCTTTTAGATCCGTAAAATTGGTAGGGAATAAATCCTGGTATTCGGGAGCAATTCAGTGACCTTATCCACCATTGCACCATTCCAGTAATCCCCAATCTTCACGAATTTAGGTTTTGACTCCATACCAATGTTTACCTGCTTTGTTTTCAGCGGTGCAGTTATATTAGGATTCTCAATCTGTGGTACTTTGACCTCATGGAGGCCTTCTGCTTCAGGGATGCTAATCATTCATGGATCCTTGTCCTCTTATTTAGCAATTATGTTATAACATTCTAGCACGTGACTCAGGTAAGTAGCCCACTCAGGGTTAATCACGTCTAAAGGATCTTGCAGTACCCTAAAGATTGTTTCTTTCACCTCTTGTAGTGCCTCACCAATATTGTCAAACTTGTCTTTTAAACTGAATGTCATTATGAATCGTTCACACAAAATATCCCATTCACTTGTACCATGGTGGAGCTCTATTTCCACCTACCAGTTCATCAAAATGACATAGAGGGTGTGACAGAACAAGTGCACCCATTCAGGCTGGGGATTTTCTCCATAAACCTTAGCCCATTTTGCTAAGCGCGCACACGGGTCATCCTGTCCATCATACTTGTTTGTCATTCACACTTTTGACTTCCCAAATAGAGTTCTCATCATCTTCCTACATTCGCGCCAATCATAAAAGCTTCCCTTGTGTGTACCAAACCATCTTGTGGGCGTAGTGTGTAGTGATCAGTCCAACGCTTGGAATCATTTCTTTTCTGGTACCTCCCTCTCAAATGCATCCAAAAAGAGCTCTACATCATTTACGCCATCATAAGTGTGTAGATTCCTTACCCCCAATGACACACAACGTAGCAATCGGGTCATCATATTACAACTCAGTGTAGTTACTTCGTGCAACCAATTTTGACAGTGCTCTAATTCTTCATCAGAGTCTGAGGTGCAAGAACTCTCGCGATCCCATGTAATTCGTCCATTCACAATGTTATTCACCCAATATTCATCTCAGGCTCTTATCTTATAGATACAATCTAGATCATCATCGTTCTCATAATCATGAACTCATTTAGTATAGCGCGATCCTTCAGTAGGATCTAGGGGTACTATTACATGGAGCGATTTATTCTCAAATATCATTTTTTGATTCTTTAGATTGATTACCGTGTTCATATCAGTAGCCCAATCAATTCCCAGGAGTGAAGGATAGGGGTTGTTGTCATCCACAATTTCTATGAGTTCAAAGTCAACTAGTGCACTTGTACCTTCAATATCTATAGTCAACCCCTATAGCCACCCCATGGGGATGACCTTTTGCTCATTCACCATCCTTAGTTGAATTGGAGACCACTACAGTGTGGGCCCGCCAATCCATTCCTAAGTCTGTTTTGCTAGGACATTCACATCTCACCCTAGGTCCAAAATAACCTGATCCATCTCATACTCTCATATTTGCACAGTTAGTCCCATTTCTCGTCCCGTCCTGGTTTTATGCTTACCAAGATTTTTCACTACATACAGCTCAATCAAAGTGTTTCCAGTGCATCAATTTATGAGCTCTTGTAGCCCCTTCACAGCCTTGCTATAATGTAGTAGCTTCATGCAGGTTTCCAAGAAGGTTGTAAGCATAGAGGGATCCATTTCTGGATCATACTTATCCTTGCTTCCCAAGGTGGAGGCCTCAACGAAGCTCTTCCTCATCTCCATGAATGTTTCACGTGTGTGCTCTAAATCAAATTCAACCTCCTTCGCTAGAGCTTTGTGAACCCATGTACTGTCTTCTGGCTGTCTCCCCTTGTCATCCCCTGTTGTGATTCCACTTCTGAGCACTATATTTATGTTTGGGACCCCTTCACATGGCTCGGACCTCATCATCTGCAGGTTCTGAGTTGGCGGAGGTGGTAGCACCCCTTTATCACGTATCATTGCTATCAGCGTAGGACAATCTTTCATTTCATGATCAAACAAGGTGCGGTACATGCACGAAGGACATGTTGGGTTAGTGCAATTGCGGGCATAGTGTCCTAGCTCTCTGCAATTATAACAGATCATTTGTCAAGTTCCTCCCCCTCTACCTCATCTACGCCCATGAAATCATGTTCGCGCCTCCCTGCACTCTAGTCAGTGGCTCGCATTTTTTCCTGAACCCTATAGGTGGGTGTTCTATACATTATCAACTCATAGCTTCTACAATTGCACTCATCATACCCTACAGACCTACAAAAGTTGTAGAACAGTTCTTGCAGTGTCTATACAAACTTCTGCAACAAATGAGAGTTATCTGTGTCATGTTTTCTTGCTACCTGACATATAGTGGACCACAATGCAGGCCCTGTGCTTGGCCCTGCTTCAGTTTCCAACCTCAAAGTCATCAGTCCTCCTCTTGCAATATAGTTTGAAAAGACTGGACAACGGTCTTTGTCATGCCCTTAACTCTTACATTTCAGACACCATACCTCTTTGTGCACCTCTGGTCGAACTGTTCTGTCTTGCTTCAAACTTTGCATCTCAAGACATAAATTCTTCTTTGGATCTTACATCAGTGTTTCATGTACTCTCATTGCTATCTCCAAGGCCTCCGCGTCAGTTGTTATATTTTGTTGTGAATGCACAACCCTTAACTGTGGTAGTAGTGAAGCCACAAACCATTCGCGATGTTTTCCATCTGTTAAATTCATATTAGCTTCACAGATCTTACAATTGAACCTTTGATCTAATTCCCAAGGTGTCTCACCTGGCTACATCCCGATTTCCTTGAGCCCCACAATAGACTGCGCTTCAGATTTAGGCCTACTGAATTCTGTGTTTAGCGTGGCCTGCATGTATGCAACTCCATCATTTAGGTTATCATTAGAGTATTTGATGTACAAGGTTAGTGCACGATCCTACAGAACACTAACCAATGTCGCCTTCCTCATGTTATCATCTGTAATGCCCTAAGCTACCCATACAACTTTTACAATGAACCAGAATTGATCCAGGTCCTCATTCCCCAAGCCTTTAAACAAAGGCAACTTCACTGAATTTTCCATAATGAACTGTGGTGGAGGTGGAGGTGATACATGTGAATTTGTAGGTGATGGTGTTGAAGTTGGAGGTGGCATTAGTGGAGGTGGTATTTGCAGGAATCCTTGTATTATTAACTGAATAGCGCTTTGTGGAGAAACTAGCACTATCATTTATTCGTCAGCTTGCAGAGGTGAAATCAATGGACTATATTTAGGATCCTTTTTTCCTTCATTCCTATAAGTTTTTTCTTGGCATAGCTCTGAACATCAAGGTAGCTGCATAACCCATTTTTCGCACAACAACATTTTGATCCAGGTATTCAAAGATTTCACATACTCACCTCGCGGTCCTTTGAAAAAACGTCGCTCCACCTCGTTGTAGCTGACTAAGGTATTGATCGCAAATTTAGTTACAGATCCTCCTATGAAGCGATCTAGTCAATGGTTGGTAGCATGGATGATCTTATCCTCAGATGCTTCCAATTTTTGTACTAGCTCCGGGATCCACACAATAGGAGCGTCAAGTTGCCACCTTCCTTGGCTATCTGCTAGCTTCATGATCCACTTGTATTGCTCAACTGGAAAGGAGTAGAAAAATATTTCATGGATATCTATATATAGGTATTTTTCCAACCATTGTTCCTTTGTCATTCATGGGTTTCTATTCTCCTATGCCATGAATTCATGGATCCTCCTATCCAACCAGTCCCTAATCTCTTTCTTAGATGGATTCCAATGATACGACATCACACATCTCTTATGCAGATTCTAGTCCCGGCAACGGAACCACTTGTTAGCTTGTGGGGGCCTGACCCAGGTTCAGTGTTAGTTAGCCAAACGAATCCCTACACTACCGGCCCTTTCGACATCATCCCTTGGAGCACGGACCACAGTCTCACCCAAAGAAGTATGGGGGCATGTGGGCACAAAGTTTCTGCATGTTGAGATGGTTTTGATGTGTTTTTATTCCTTCTATTCTAGTCTTCACGCATGTTACTTAGTTCTATTTCTCTGTCTATCTAACCCCTTATTCATCCCTTCGATACCTCCACGAAAGAGTACAACTAGGCTTTCCGTAGCCCTAACCTTCGATCTAGACACTTGCACATTGCTAAGGTAGCATATCGCACAGATTGTCAAGTTACCTTAAGAATCTTACTTATCTTATTAGACACTCACAGTTAGCACCGCGTAAACAAATATCCTTATTTGCATTCAATTAACCAACATAATTACACACATTCACGCATCACATAAGAATTATAAAGGAAATTCATACATAACATGTCAAGATGCATTAAAAGGAACAAAGACATAGAAATTGCATACTTCTCTTTATTGATACTTTCTAAGTGATTATAGACTCTATCCACCCTGTTCACACAACTGTAGGGGTCCATGGACTAAGCTGCGAGTTTCTACCCTAGGCCTCTGCGCACTCAGTTTCAGAGCCTCTACCTATGCTACAACCCGAAAATTAGACTTCTTACTTAATAGGTATGACTCTCTTACATTATCTTCTTATTAATGTCTCTAAAAATACTTGGAGCTTAGCTCTTTTTATACAATCTCATGGTCCGCGGACCATGGGTAGATCTATTACAACAGACTTTACCTTACGAAACTAAGGACAAAGAAACCTTTATGACATATGACACCTTCACACTCTGTGACCACAAAATGGGGAGTTTTTACAACTTTATTACAAAATTTGACCATTTTAGCCCCAAAACTGTCCTTTGGGGGATCCCGTTCTCAACACTCATGAAGTGGAGTTAGTGGTAAGATCTAGCCAAGGAGTTGAATCGAGATAAAATCAATGATATCAAAATAGATTTGTAGAACTCAATATTTCTTGGTAATTATTGAATTAATCACCTCATTTCATCTATATATTGGAGAGATATCAAAGATAATTTGGTTGTATGTGTTATGATTTTAGTGAGTGTGAGAGTCGAGAATATTATGCAAGTTGTGAGGGCTATAATGTAGAATTTCTTAAGCAATTTGTAGGTGTAGTAGTAGGTAGCAAGAGTAGGTTTCATCAAACATTTTGTGCAGAGAGAGAGGAGATGAGGTAGATATTGATTGTAGATTCTTTTACCATTTGGTATTAAGTTGTTTATTCTCCATATTATCCACAGTGTGCAACAATTGTTTGAGACCAACTTTATTGTTGCAAAGAGGGTTTTGCTGATGTATTTATCAGATTAATTTATGCAGTGTTTGTGTTGATTCATTTTATTTTGGATTCTTTGTTTGTGTGATTTGAGCAGATTGAGAACCCAGTATGAAACATTGTGAAACATGGTTTGCATGGAGGTGGTGAAGGTGTAGAGGCTTAAGATTAGATAATCATCAAACATATTTTTCATAAGGAACAAATTTCTCCATCCAAATGGAGTTGGATAGTCCAATGGGAGTTGGGTGAGGATCATTGGTCATGGTGGCTTCCAGCAGATGGTTTTCCATAGATCCATGAGATAAATAGATTTCCTGACTCATACGTATCAACATACTGTTACAAAATTTGGTTCTTCTAGCTTGTGGGTGTAAGCTAATACATGCAAAATTAGTTCAAGATATTAACATAAAATTTGAGCAGTGCAACAAAATCAAGGGTGGTTTTCGACCCGGGAGGAAGATTTTCCACCATAATTTTTTTTCTCTCTTATTTTGAATGCATGCAGGGGTTTACTTGTGTTTGATGCTCTAATACTTGCTTATGTGTTTCGGTTTGTGAATGGTTTAAGGAATAATCGAGTGGAGAAAAAATGTATAAGTGGCCTCACTACTGATTCACCCCCCCTCTCAGTGATGATCTTATTTTCAGCAATTATTATCAAATCGAGGTTCTTTATTGCACCTTAATTATTTGAGAGTAGATCTCCGGATTTTTTTCATAATTTTGCAAATTTTTCGAAAATGGATCAGCAAGGAGTTTCAAATTTTCACAAAGGTAAATTTGCAACATGGAGGATTTAATTAGATTCATATTTCCTGTCCCTTGATGGAAATATTTTTCTATTAGTGAAATATGGAATTAAGGATGAATTTAACGATAAATCTAAAGAGATTATTTTTCATGGAATTTCAAGATATGATAATATGTATCTGAACCATTGTGGGATTGCAAAAGAGATGTTGAACAAGTTGCAAAATTTCTATTATAGAGGAAAATTACAGATTTATGAAATGAAGAACAATGCAAAGGATTCTACTCTTACTACGGTGAAAATCTAATCTCCTCACAAGAGGAAGATGATAGCGCCAATCTCTCACAAGAAGTAAGCACCAACGATAGCGGTGATGAATCAAGGATTGATTTAGAGGGACAAAAAGAAGATATCAACAACAAAGATGAAGAGAAATCCAAGATAATGGGACTAGAAGTAGAGATCAAAAGGTTCACAACTGAGAATAAATATAAAGAGATGTTAGTGCATTTTTTTGACGAAAAGGAGTGTGCCTACAAAGAGGAAATTTCATATCTAAAAATTTAGCTGGTAGAAGGGAGGAAAATCGAAGGAGTGAGGAAGTAGTACAAGGAGTTGGAGGATGAGTTAAAAAAATGGAAGGCCAAAGAAATTTTTGTAAGAAAATAATTAGAGAGGTTCAGATCTAGTTCTCAAACATCTAGAAGCAAATTAGAAATTGTTGGAGAAGCTAGCAACAGCAAGAAAAAGGAGATTCATTAGCAAAATAAATATCTATGCACGAAGGAGAAGAATAAGCGAAGAAGGCAAAAGAATAAGAATAGACATGGTGAATGTTATAAATATGATATACATGGAAACATAACAACAAATTGCAACAAAGAGATAAAATCCTCTAAAATAGAAGATCCGAAAAAATAAGGTTAAATAGGAGGAACTATTACAATTGTCGAAAACGCAAACAAATGGCAACAAATTGCAAAAGTGGGGAAATGAAACCCTCTAAACAAAACGAGTAGTCAAAGGAGAATCAACCACATGCATGAATGCAAAGAAGATTTCCATTTGTACAAAGTGACCATCAATCAGGTATAATAGTCCTTTTAATGGTTATTGTTTCTCATGCAATGATTTTGGCCATAGGATATTGACTGCAGGGCACACATGCAAAGAATAGAAATCATATCAACAGAAGATATTAGCCTATTCCTTAGTTTCTTAGTCATATAAAATGTTTTAAGTGTGACAATATTGGCCATAAGGCCAATGACAACAAGTTTCCCATGTTTTACATGAGATCCAATCAAAGAGAGAAGAGCATGCAAGGAAAACTGCATGAAAAGAAGGAAGATCAACATAAGAATGTTTGGAGGAGAAAGGAGTAGTGAGGAACTTCCATAAGAAATAGAGGCCTGCATGGTCTCAAGGGGATCATATGGCTACATCTTGAGTTGCATACAAATCTTTGGAGGTGCAGCCATATGGAAAAGAGTGCATTGATGAAAAATATGCATATGGAAGAGATGCATGTGTTGAGGGGGAATACATGAGGTTTGAAGTATTAATTTTATGTCTGATATATTTCCTTGTTCAAATTATCGTCATTAAAATCAACCATATATGTTTTTTTGTTAGCTTTAGAGTAGTTTCATGTTGATTTTTTATTGATGTTTTTGGAGGCATGGAATCCACATGGTTTTATTATGCCCATGGTCAAGGTGTGATGGAGGATCACACATATAGGGGGAGCATTGTTGCTTCCTAATACAGATGCAGATTACTGGAATTGTTCTCACTATGGAGGAGCTTGTTGTGCTTACCTGACATGATTTTATTGCAAGAAAGATGTTGAGAATAGTTTTATTGCTATTGCCATATATATTGCTAGTGTGATGAGATGAATGTTTGCATGACGTAGTGCTGGTATATTGATGATGCTCATATCGTTAGATCATATTTTTGCCATGTATTTCCATACATGTGTAGCTACCATGATGATTAGATGATATGTTGGAGTTAGTTCATCTAGAATATGGATGTTATTGCTCATGTTTTCTACTTATAGATGTATGACACATGTTTATGTTGATATGAATTTGGATGGCTGAATCATGATGTTTCTATTGCATGGTGAGAAAATATGTTGTTGAGTACGATGTTTTGATATCATGCATGTTATTTATAAGAAAATGTACATTCATATGGTTGATTCATGATGATTTATATTGTTTCTCATATATGGAGAGAGTCCATTGTTGCTTAGTTTTTGGATAGAGTTATTTATGTGTTTGTTTATGTTGTTGCTACCCACTGTCGTGAAAAGAGAGAGTGTGCTTTTGATGACATGAGGTTGATGAGAAGATGAATTTATGCAGTTGTTTTGCTATATTAATAGATCTTATGATGCTACTGATGATTCTTAGATAGTAGTCTCTTATTTCTTATTTAGTCGCATAATGATGATCATGGAGAGATTGCATGTAGTTTGTAGGCTAGAACTAGAGTTGTGCATGAATTA
Organism: Pinus taeda; assembly: GCA_000404065.3. Classification (NCBI taxonomy): domain Eukaryota; kingdom Viridiplantae; phylum Streptophyta; class Pinopsida; order Pinales; family Pinaceae; genus Pinus; species Pinus taeda. Next base: position 46,273 of record APFE031203367.1, on the reverse strand, counting down.
ATTGCTGAGATCTAGAAATATAGTTTAGTTATTGTTATATGAACTCAATTAACTGAGTTTTATCCATTAGTTGAGTTGGTTGAGTAGTTATGATTGTTGTTAACTCAATTATCTCTTAGTTAAGTAGTCGATCAACTAAAAATAGACCCATTCATGCATGGAATTCAAATTTCCTAGTTGAGTGGATGCAAAAGGCACATTTGTATTTATAATTCCTTCTTTTTTACTATAAAATTCTTTTGCACTAAGCAGCTGATCAATTCCCTTTGGAATTGTGCAAGGAAATAGAGAATTTGCATACTCCTTAGGAGCTTAATTCCTCCAAGATTTCACAAGGAAATACGAGGTTGGTTCAGGATTAAATTGACTAAGTGTTTGCCATAATAGGTGAGGAAGAAGGAGAACAATTTTACAGTGTAGGGTGTGCTTGAAAGTTGAAGCAAGACATTGTAATTGTTTCTCTTTCTCATTTGAATTAATGCAAAGACGTAGATGGTTTTTTCCTAGTTGCATTTCCGAGGAAAAATATTGTGTTCCTTTTGTTTTGATGGTTGCATGTTATTGCATGTGTTTCTATATTGTATTTTACTTTCTGCATAATAGTAGAAGAAAATTATATCTCTTGATTTTAGTTTGATTTCATTAGAAGTACTAAGTTTCTTGCAATTTCTACATGGCATCAAAGCCTTGGAAGACTACATAGAACCCTTGTTGTAGATCTTCTCTGAATGTTTTTCTTCTATTTGTAGAGTTTTTTTGGTCTAGATTCTCTTCAATTAAGGAAAAATGTCTTTGAATGGATTGAGGCTTCAGTATGCATCAGAGGGAACCTCAATTTTTTTTTCTTGGAAAGACAGGATGGAAGTTATCTTAGATGATAATGGAGTATGGTAATATATACAAATTGATATTTCAAAACCAACAAAATCAGATACACAAGAACTTTCTCAGTGGAAGAAAGACACAACAATGGCAAGGAGGATTATTCTAGAGGGTTTCAAAGAACATGTGCTTTCGAACTTGCACGGAAACGAGATTCATTTTGTAAGGTGGAAAAATCTCAAAAATCTCTTCTTGAGTAGAAGTGATGCTAGGAAATTGGCATTGGGATATAAAATCAGGAGCATTCGAATGCAAAAAAATAAAACCATTCAACAATACATATCCAGATTCAATCAAGTCTAAGATGAACTTGGAGGAGTACGAGAAAATGTTCCATTATCCAAGCTTGTGATCTTAACACTCCTTGTCCTTCTGAAATCATGGCACAACTATCAAGATTTAGTTAATGAAAGAGAAAAGCTACAAGATTGGGGGATACTTTGATTTGATTTGGTGTAGAAGAAACACTAGAGATGGTGTCACATCCATTGCAGGTGAGGAAGAATATTGTGCTCTAGTTGGAAAAGGAAATAAGGCCAAAGGAATGAAGGCCCAAGGCGAGGAAGGATCCATCTAGAACCATGGAAAGAAGAAAGGACTTAGTAAAATTAAATTATTTCACTACCATGACTATGGAAACTATGAAACCAAGTGTCGACACAATAAATCTAGTAAATATCCTACAACAACACTAGGAGGAGATTCTCTTGCATCACAATTTGAGTTGGATATCAACATCATTGTTTGCATGGAAACCAGAGTAAGAGGCAGTGAGTGGTGCCTACGTTTTCGTACCTCATATCATATGACAAGAAGTAAGGAGTTCTTCCATAGCCTAGAGGAAAAGGACTTAAAATTACACATAGAGAATGGAGATGATGGAAGGTGTAGTACCCAAGGGATTGACACTATCACCTTTAAGAGGGAGTCGAGCTCCCATATTCACATGAAGGATGTAATCTATGTGCCTGGTTTGAAGAAATAATTAGCTTCTATAACTATACTTGAAGACCATGGATATGATGTGGTTTTTAGTAAGGGGAAAGCTTATTTGAATACTTTTTCTACTCAAAAAGTAAAATAAATTGGATATCGCGTTAAAAATCTCTACAAGCTAGAGGTATATTTCACCATGCATGTAGTTACACTGTAACACCCCCTCCTAGGTCTACCCAAAGTAACCATGCCAACTGCGGTAAACATGAGAAGAGAGGATACTATGATCAGATTTGACCTCCTATGTCACCTTAAGGAAGTGGAATCGACAAAAATCACTTAGAGTCATCCAACATCATCAATAGACCCCCGAGGACACAAGTCAACCACTCAAACAGCCTGTCCTTGGGTCCCACTACTATTCTACAGCTCTTAGGCCTTAGTCACTCCCATGTTGTAGGCAAGGGAGTGGCCAACAATCTTGAGTCTCTCTCGCAGGCCTTCCTGCTAGTAACTGTGGTCTAGAATTGCTAGTTTTGTGCTAGAAACCTTAAGATTTGAGCCACTTTTCTAGCCCAAAATCCTGGCCTTTGCCCAGAACTTGTTCTAACTTCTAGAATTTATTAAAAACATGTTAACAATTTTTATCAATCGAAAATAACGCCCAGGGCTAGGCTAGAGCATCCCCATCTGGGACTGACATATTATCAAGCACTTGCCATGAATGCAACCTACAGGTCTAGGATACAAGACATCGCATAAACGACTGAAAGAACTTATGAAACATAACTAGAAGGATCACCTCCTTCTCCATAGAACTACTATATCATGAATTAGGTCTTGCATCCACCATTTAATAGTTACAAGTAAATATATGAAATATGCATGACATAAATCAGTCATTCAACAATTCTTATAACCAACATTAAACCATGTAAATATAAGAGATATGAAAACCATTAAATCCACATATAAATTAGTGCAAAAGTAAGAGAACTTAGATTTTATTAATCATAGGCAAATCCAACCAGGTCCAGGACTTCCACGTACCACCCAACCATAAACATGGCTGAACCAAATCTCTCTTTCAACTTGTCACCCGTGTGCCATATTCCAAGCATGAATGTGGGATCTCATAAAACAACCAATCCAAGAAAAACCAAGGGAATCCATAGGTTAAACGACCTCCACCCTCATCAAACCATGATCACACCAAAACTGGTGCTCCGATCACAACCGAACAGAACTTGGAATGCCACTTAGAATCCATCATTATCCGTGAGGAATTTTCCATCTCCTTGTCTCTCAAGATTTAACGCAATTCAAATCCAGATCACTAGGCCCTAAACCGAGAGTGCGCCCTTAGGATTTACTATGTATCCCACCAAAACTGGTCAAGTGATTCCTAGGCCTTTGGGAATGAATCTTGAGTCCACCTTCGCCCTGGATTCTAAAATACATCTGGAAATTCCAAAGTTCCAAAACCATAATAAACATCCCAACATACCATCACATTTGGAAAAAGGCTAGGCCAAGCCTAAATCCACTATCTTTACCCAACAAAACCATGAAACTGACAACAAGAGAACCATACACCAACATGCAAATCCATGCATGTCCAAACTAGCTAGGAAATCACACATGCAAAAGGTTACTTGCAAGTATTCCTACTAAAGCTGCTTGAGTCCTACTTTACTTTCGTTGATCCTTGCTTAATTTTCCTTTCCTTGCTTTAAATTCGAGTGCTCCAAGAAAAATCTAAGTGAGTAAGAGAGAGAGAGAGAGAGAGAGAGAGAGAGAGAGAGAGAGAGAGAGACTAATGAGAAAGTTGTAAACTTGAACTGACCAAGCTTACATTGTCAAGCCTAATGCTAAGAAACCTCCCAATTGATCCTCAGAAGCCTTTTTATCAATGAGGCCTCTAATTTCTTCATTTTCCATTATTTTCCTTCATTTTCCTCGTCACATGCAACATGTAACCTTTTATCTTCCTTTTCTCCTAGTTTCCTTTATTTTCATAAATAAATGTGGAAAAAATGCATTTTTTCCTTTTAATCTCTTTTCCTTATCCTTTTATAATTTTCCTTCGCCAAAACACACATCCATTGATGCCCACTAGGATATCTTTTCCCAACATTCAGCTTGGAATATGTGTCCCTTATCTGTGGTCTTATTTTTCCTTTATTGACTTTTATTACATGATCTTTTCACCAGGGCTATTATAGAACCCTCCCCCTTGGGGAACACTTTCCTTGGTGTTAAACCACACTAGGACCTCAAGGGAACCACTGAAAAGAAAACATACTACCCATGGAGCTTTATAACTTAGCTCGTTATAATATTTACAATGAAGAGCCTGCTCAAAAGAAAAACATCATAAGAAAATAAAATATAACAACCATACTGCTTACTAGAGCTTTAACACATAGCTCATTATGGTATTTACAATAACCACATTTACACATATGCACATTTTCTAAACCAGCAAATAAAAGGATACTATGCTTGTATCAATCAACAAGGGAGTCCAGAGAATCACACCTCCACCCTCAAAGTAATACTGGGATTCACCTCCTTCCCAGGAAGTTTAGAATCCACTGCAACAGTCAAAGCTGCATCCAATATCTAGCACTACAATCCTGCACCACTTGTCCCCCCAATGAATAGTTACCAACTCACTATTCCAAGGTGCACTCCTAATGTGCATATGATTCCATCTGGAAATTCTCATGACCAAAACAAATATATCTACGACCTTCCCTTCTCTGCTACATAGTCCTTCGGGAAATCCAGTCATACCTTCCGTGAAATCACACACCTTCCAAGTTCCCTAGAATCCCGTATCTCTGACGATCCATCCCTTGGCAAAGGCTTCCTTGCATCAAAAGATCAAACAACCAAGGCATATAGCTGCCTCAAAACCATCATATTGATCATAGCATGCTCATGGAAATCAATGGACACTATTGGGTACCAGTGTCCCACAACGACCCTGCTCATGAAGTGTTTAAACATCATACTACTACATGTTCCAATCTCTTTGGTTATTGTTGCCAATTCTTGTAGTCAATTGAAACCACCCAACCGGGCATGTTCATGCATTCCTATTCCAAGAACATAATTTCCATTAGATTAAAATAAATTGAAATAACAACAAATCGTACCTCATTGGTAGTTTTTCAATAAGGCAAACTTGCAATCTTGTTCACCTCCTCTCAAAACAAGTCAAACTAGCATATTTGACCAAATCAACATGTATAAAAATATCACATTGGGTTAGCTAAAAACATAACCATCAAAATCATAAATCACATATAACCATCATAAACCCAATCGTAGGTCACATGTAATCATCATAGACCATAATCATAAATCTCATGCATAATAAAACTAAAAAGAAAATATTGATAGTTATCCTTTAATCAACCCTTAGCTTCTACCTTTTCTTTTATTTTGTATGCACTTCGGATTGGTTGCCACACCATACAAACACCCAGTTCCTTCTACTCAGCCATATGCACATACAAGTAGTGTGCATCACACACATACAACTACACATGTCATACAACACCATGCAATAAATGCATTGATCCTGATTTAAACATGAACGCAAAAAATTACAGAGATAACCATCAATACAAAGATGAAGTAGAAATAACACTTCATTCCATTAATATCAAATACTAAAATATGCTTACAAACAGAAATGGAAATATACTAGCTAGGGAAATGGTAGCTTATCTCTGAGAATAGATGTGGTGACTACATGCCTCTAAATTGTGTTATAATCAGGCTCAAATGCCTATTTATTATTGAGAAACAATGGAAAACCCTAAACATCTAAAAACCTAACCCTAGGATTTGAAGAACCAAAACTATGGGCCTCGTTTGGGTAAATTGATACATCAACTTCCTGGGGTCGTAAATTTGGCATACGATCTTCATTTGGCTATCAGAATACCTCGTTTCAATGATCTCAAATAGGAGGCTGAAAAAAATCACCAAGCTATTTTGAGACATTTTCGATCTCTCCATTTTCCCTAAAACAAGGGCAAGTTTAGGACCCCAAAAACTGCCAAAAATAGTAATTTGTGCTACAATTAAGGAAACCAAAAAACTGAAAGAGATTGTCATGCAGAAAGAGTTATATTTGCGGACAAATCTAACCTCCCTAGGAGTATAAGACTCTCTAGTGAAAAACAAACCAAACAAGATCTATCCTTCTCTAAATACACATCATTCTACGAGAATTCAAATGTTTTCGATCTTACCTTAGGTCCAACGGTTGTTGTAGCAGTCCAGTCTTGCTGATCCAGATGAGCTCCTCCTTCACTTTCAGACCTGCATACACTAACAAAGAAAACGATTACATAGCATCTAAATATTCATCATAAAACAAAGCATATCTATCATATTGACCAAGGAATACATGAAATAATTCATTAACAAATCATTGAGAAGAATGGACTTATTTGTATTAAATAATCAAAGGAACCATTACAACCTGAGCCTTGGTGTTGTGCAAGCTCCTCCCAGGTTCCAGCAAGAGATTTCCTCTACTTTGACAAGCTCACCCACTCCCAATATGGCAACAAGGAAGGATAGTGATCTCTCCTCACAAGTCAACAATGGAAGTCCTATTTCCAGCAGCATTTACCCTTTAGAATGTTCAGCTTTTTCCCTCCCCTCCTTTGGCCCAATGCCTGTATTTATAGTATTCTAGAGGAGGTTATTCAGTTCCAACATCAATGGGATACTCCCTCTTTTGGATGGGGTAGCTCCTCTCTTGATGGGATAAGCTCCTCTATCATAGGGGTGCATGAACCATCTGGAGGCGCTCAATACACGTCAAAAACTCTTCTAGAAGGCTCTAGAAGTGACCACAAGTAACTTTTTAAAGATGAAACTTGCGCCTTTTGACCTTTACAGGGGTACGCACCCTAGCTTTAGTATACAGAGCTTATTACTACGCAGGTCTAATGTATTTGGAGTGCGTACACGCAGGAAAGGTAGAGAGAAACTGCGTACCCAGAGATAAACATGTTTTCAAGTGACTTTCTCTCTCTTTGAAGTTTTGACATGAAGAGCAGAAGTATGGGGCTTGACAAAGAGGACAATGTGGCTATTGATGAGGCCACATAAACTGCAGATAGTCAAGGTGACAAAATTCAGTGTAACAGATTGCCCCCTAAAGTACGAAGCCTGTAATAGATAAGGGTGTTAAATCATATAAGAAGGGTGAAGTGCTTTATCATTTCGAGGATCATATTGTGGATAGCCCGGTTGGAACCTGCAATTTTCAACACAAAATACATGTAAAATATCATATCATACTGAGGTAGGCATTCCCATACTCAGATCAAAACTTTAACTATTGGACTAACTATTCTGGTACAAGAATAATTTCATAATACATCATAATCATAGACTCTCGTAGACACAGCATGGACGCAGCCATCTGTTTATGATTGGTC
>APFE031203367.1:16552-27021 GCA_000404065.3 Pinus taeda | reverse complement strand
GGGTGCGTACACGCAGGCAAGGTAGAGAGAATCTGCGTACCCAGAGATGAGCATGTTTTTAAGTGACTTTCTCTCTTTTGAAGTTTTGACATGAAGAGCAGAGGTATGGGGCTTGACAAAGAGGACAATATGGCTATTGATGGGGCCATATAACTGCAGATAGTCAAGGTGACAAAATTCAGTGTAACAGAGATAGTGTTGGGGGTCCAAGTGGAATAGGCAGGTGGACGCTAATATCCACTTGGATCAAGATGTAATGATCCTAGTGGATATTGGTGGCCACCTGCCTATTCCACTTCGACCCGTGACACTGTCTCGTTCAGTTTTTCAGTTTCCTTAATTGTAGCATAGTTTACTATTTTTGGCAGTTTATCGGGTCCTGAACTTCTAGAGCCATTTTAAGGCCCTAAACAACATTTTTAGGTAAAATGTAGAGGCCAGAAGCATTCCAAAGTGACTTGCCTAATGATTTTCAACGTCCTCTTTGAGATCTTCAAAGCAAGGTATTATGATAGCCAAACAAAGATCATATGCCAAAGTTATGACCCTGAGAAGTTGATGTACCAATTTACCTAGATGGGGCCCACAATTTTGGCACTTCATCTCCTAGGGTTAGTATTTTGGATGTTTAGAGTTTTCCATTGTTTCTCAATAATAAATAGGCCTTTGAGCCTCATTGTAACATAGTTCAGAAGCATGTAGCCACCGCATCTCTTCTTAGAGATAAGCTACCATTGCCCTAGCTAGTTTATTTCCATCTCTGTTTGTAAGCATATTTGAGTATTTGATATTAATGGAATGAAGTATTATTTATGCTGCATCTTTCGATTTATGGTTATCTCTGTAATTTGTTGCATTCCTATTTAAATCTAGATCAGTGGTATCAGAGCGGTCTGCTCTTTCTCTGTTTTTCTTTGCATGTCCCCAACAAGGTCATGATATAAGGAGTTAGGGCTTGAATTATTCGAAACTTTAAAAGATTAGCCTTGAAAATCCCAACAACATCCCATGTTGGATGAAAACAAAGATGAGGGGGTAAGAGATCCTATGAAAATATTGCTCGAAGAAGCCCTCGAGCGACAAAGGAATGCGATGATGGAAAACTTTGCCCAGATCCTTGAGCAGTTACCCAGGGGCCATGCATCTACTTCCGACAGCTACTCTGGAAGCACCACAGCCATGAAGGTACAAGCTAACTTTGAAATTCCCATATTTTAGGGTTAGATAGATGTAGACACTGTAGATAAATGGTTAAATATCCTAGAAGGATATTTTTCCGTTCATGATTTTTCTAGTCGGGAAAAGATCACTTTTTCACTTCTCAAAGAAGCCCCCCACATCAAGGACTGGTGGGAAACCTACTATGAGCAGAAGGATGAAAGTATAAACTCACTGTTCCTAGCTGCACCCACTTGCAACTTGTTCCGGGATGGCATCAAGGAGCCGTACAACCCTATCGAGAGCTATGAGGATAAGTACATAAAGTGGACATTGCTGTGACAGGGAAGGGACCAAGATGTGCCAGAGTTTACCAATTTTTTCATACCATTTGCATGAAGTTCGATATAAAGGATTTAGAGAAGCATTTGGTTCATAGGTACCATGGTTGCCTACACAGGTACAGCCAGGATGAGATAGAGCTCCTAGACATCTCCTCACTCGGCACGACATACCGATATGTCATCAAAATTGAGAAAAAATTTAAAGATAAGAAGCAAGACTTTGGATCTACGAATCTAAAGCAAGGGAAAGGTGCCCCCAAACCATAGAACAAAGGACAAAACGAAGGCGCGGTGGCCTAGGACAACCCACAAAAGTTGTAGGAAAAGACAACACCATGAAGCCGAAGAAGGACACAGGAAAGTGGTGTGAGTTCCATAAGAGCTCCACTCACAACACAAGTGAGTGTCGGGCTAAGCAATCACTGGTGGCCGAGCTAAAGGCTTCAAAATCAGATGCATGTTCTGACTCTGAGTCAGAACCCAACAAGGGGAATGACAAAGGGAAACAGATTATTGATGTGGATCCCAACACCACCATTGCGACCACAAAGTTCGAGGAGGAACCTGAAGATCTAGAGGATGAGGAGCATCTCTTCCATTCCTAGATGTGGGTAAAGGGTTCTCTGCTACAGTTCGTTATCAATATCAAGAGCCAAAAGAACCTCATTTCGGTAGAGGTCATGATGTTGTTGAGCTTACCGACCACAGCACATCCACAACCATACACCATAGGGTGGCTTCTCCAAGGATGGGATCTTTGCGTGAGCCAGCAGTGTCACCTTCCATACAACATCAAGCCCTTCACGGATGAGGTATTATGTGACATTTCTCCACTTGATGTTTGCGATGTATTATTATGCCAACCATACATATGGAAGCAACATGTTGTGTATGAGTGAAGGCCTCTTGCTATTATTGTTACTTTGGGAAATAAGTTGTACAGGATATCAGAGGTAGCACTGCCTACCACCATCTCTTTGGTTACTACAAAACAATGCAGTAAGCTCATTTCAAAAATCGAAAATTTGTTTTCTTGATGATATGCCCTCAGGGAAAGAATAAGACAGTCACCACAACCTCCAAGCAAGACCCTTCTGCATGACAACAATATATGGACAAGGTCGTGGAGGAGTACGAGGACATCTTCACCTCCCTGCAGTGGTGCCTCTGCACTATCAGGTTAAGAACTTCATCGATCTGACCCCAACTGCATCACTTCCCAATGGACCAATCTACCAGCACTCTGTTCTGGAGAATGATGGAATCAAGAGGCAAATTCAAGAGTTGCTACAGAAAGGTCACATCTAAATGAGTTCATCGCCCAATGGGAGCCCAATCATGCTCGTACCAAAGAAGGATGGGACTTGGAGACTCTATATTGACTATCGGGCGTTGAAAAAGATCATTATCTAGAATAGGTACCCGAACCCATGAATTGATGACCTTCTAGACCAACTGATGGGGCCAAAATATTTCAACAAGGTCGACTTGAAATCAAGATATCGCCAGGTACCAATCGAACCCTTTGACGTGTGGAAGATTTCCTTCAAAGCCAAGGAGGGCCTCTTCAAATGGTTGGTTATGCCTTTTAGGTTGATGAATTTTCCCACAACCTTCATGAGGCTAATTTATGACATCTTATGGCCATTCACCAACTCATTTGTGGTGGTATACATGGATGACATCCTAATCTTTAGCGAGAGTTGGGAAGAGCACCTCCACCACATCTGACAAGTTCTCTAAACACTGCGCCAACACAAGCTATGTTCCAATTTGGAGAAATGCACTTTTGGCATGACCCGGGTTTAGCATCTGGGATACATTATTGATGAACGAGGGGTTCATGTTGATCTAGCCAACGTCCAAGTAATTCAGGATTAGCTAGCTCCAACCACTCTCACATAGCTCCACATCTTTCTGGGTCTTGCAAATTTCTACTACAGGTTCATGTTGGGATTCTCTCATATCATTTGACCCTTGAGTCAGGTTAGCAAGGGAGGAGTGAAAAAAAAAATCTTTTGGTATGAATCTCAACAAAAGGCATTTAGAGAGTTGAAACATCACCTCTTCTTTGCACCAGTGCTCACATTATCAGAGTTGCAACAACCATTTGAGATCGAGACAATTGCCTTTGACTATGATATTGGGGTAGTGCTTACTCAACAGTGGCATCCAGTGACATATCATAGTGAGACACTTTCAGACATAGTCCAAAAGTATCCCACTTATGACAAAGAGATGTATTCCATTTTCTAGGCCTACTAACAATGGAAGAATTACATTTCAGGGAAGGAAATGATTATCCACACAGACCACCGCCCCCTACAATTCATACAGACCCAAGGGAATTTGTAGAATGATCACCATCAAAAGTGGTCCACATATCAGTAAAAGTTCCATTTTAATATTAATTATAAGAAGGGAAACACCAATAATGTTTCAGATTGCCTCAACCAACCACCAATCATGGTGTTAACCACTGTTCTCAACTCTTGTGGGCATGAGACTTTTGATTGGACACTTCTCGACAAAAGCGAGCCAGAATTCGGCCACACATAGCAGATGCTCTTGGAGGGTCAGCAAGTTCCAAATTTTGACCTCCAGGATGCCCTGTTATGCCACTTGGGATACCTTTGTGTTCCTTCAAGTGAGTGTGTCAAGATGATTTGGGAAGGACACTAAAGTCGAGTCGGTGGGCATTTTGGCGTTGAGAAAATAGTGTCAATACTGTAGAAGTATCTCCTTTTGCCAAATCTTCAATACGATGTTGTGAAGTACATGAGATCCTTCACTTCCTGCGTTATTTCCAAACCGACCATCAAGAATCAAGGCCTCTATACTCTGTTTCCTACCCCTAGTCGACCTTGGGAATCCATCTCCATGGATTACATGTCAGGCCTTCCTTGTACTATGCATGGAAATGACTGTGTTTTCGTGGTTGTCAACAGATTCTTGAAGATGGTCATTATGATGGCCTACAAGAATAGTATTATAGCAGAAGCCATGACTAAACTCTTCTTTGAATGAGTTTGGGCGCACTTTGGGATCCCATAGTATATCATCTTAGATTGGGACAAGAGGTTCCTCAGTACATTTTGGTCCAATCTCTGGTCGATGCTGGACACCAAGCTCACTAAGTCCATAACTTTCCATCCCCAAACTCACGATCAGACATAGGTCGTCAACATGATGATCATACACATTATGTGCATGTACAACTGAAAGCATCCACGCACATGGGATGAGAGCCTCCCAACATAGCTATAACCGGGCTCTCCACAGCTCAGCTACACACAACCCTTTTTAGGTGGGCTTGGGATTCCAAGCACTATGTCCCATTGATGCGGCCATGCTGTTCACAACAACTCAGGCAGATTCAGCTCATGTCCAGTCAGAAATTGATAAGGCAAACAACTTCATTGAGCACATCCAACGTATCCGCTAGCAGGTTCATGACATTCTGTAGAAATCAAATCCCAATTACAACAAGAGACATGATCAACATCGGGTGCCACAGGAGTTTTAGGTGGGTGATAAAGTTTGGATGCATTTGCAAAAAGGAACACCTTACCGGAGTCTATCGGAAACTCAGACCAGCTCGATATAGTCCTTACAACATTACCAATGTTGTGGGAGACAATGCATTTCAGCTCAACATTCCCCCTTTCCTTGGCCTGCACCCATTGTTGAATGTGGACTGCCTTCGACCATACTTGCCACCATTGCTACACACATTAGACATTCCATAACATCTCACACCTACAGAGTTAAATCCAAATTGCATGGATCAAGCGCCAACTAATTGGATCATGCACAAGCAGATCAAGAACACTTGAAAGCAAAGGATCCAACTATATCAAGTTGTCAAAGCAGGCCAACTCCTTCACCAGGGCAAGTGGCTTACCAATGACCAAGTTCAACAGAAGTTTCCCCATCTCATGGAGGCATACAATGCAATGGGAACCATTGCTTCCTAAGGGGCAAGGAATGGTCTAGGTGGATATTGGTGGCCACCTACCTATTCCACTTGGACCCCTCACACTGTCTCTTTCAGTTTTTCAGTTTCCTTAATTGTAGCAAAATTTATTATTTCTGGAAGTTTTTTGGGTTTTGAACTTCCAAAGCCGTTTTGAGGCCCTAAACGATGTTTTTAGTTAAAACAGAGAGACCGTAAATGTCCCAAACCATATTTTTGATTTGTTTCAGACCTTCTCTTCGAGATATTTGAAATGAGGTATTATGATAGCCAAACGGATATCATATGCCAAAGTTACAACCCTGGAAAGTTGATGTACCAAGTTACCCAAATGGGGTCCACAGTTTTGGCACTTCATCTCTTAGGGTTATGTTTTTGGATGTTTAGGGTTTTCTATTGTTTCTGAATAATAAATAGGCCTTTGAGCCTCATTGTAACATAGTTCAGAGGCATGTACTTGCCACATCTCTTCTCAGGGATAAGCTACCATTGCCCTAGCTAGTTTATTTCCATTTTTGTTTGTAAGCATATTTCAGTATTTGATATTAATGGGATGAAGTATTATTGTTGTTGCATCTTTTTATTTATGGTTATCTTTGTAATTTGTTGCATTCTTGTTTAAATCTGGATCATGCATCTACACTAATACTATATGTACCACATGTACACAGTACCACTTGTACATTGCAACCACCTGCACAATGTGTGCACAACATCAAATGTACACAACACCACCTTCACAATGTGTAGAAAACGCCACATGTATAGTGCAACAACATACAACATGTACATAATACCACATGCAGACAATACCACACACACAACATGTACGCCACACCATATGTACATAGCATCACTTGCACAACACCACATGCACACATCACCACATGTACAACATGTACACGACACCACATGCTCACAACACCATTTTTACAATCATGCACACAACACCATATCTACAACATGCATAGAGCACCATATGTACATAGCATTGCGTATCTAACATGTACATGACACCACATGCTCACAACACCATTTTTACAATCATGCACACAACACCATATGTACATAGCAGCATATGTACAACATGCATAGGGCACCATATGTACATAGCACTGCATATCCAACATGCACATAACATCATTTGTACACAACACTTCATATCCAACATGTACGCAACACCATATGCACACAACACTGCATATCCATCATGTACATAGCACCATCTATCCCCAGCACTGCATATGCAATATTCACACAACACTCTATGTGCCATCTTGTACATAACATTTCATAAACAACATGCACAGACGCTATGCATGCACAACACCGCATGTGCACAACATCATTGATGAAACATCTACAACATCTACAACAATAGTACCTCACATCCACAAACACAGTGTCTCTACCAAGAAACCTTGCTCCCAATGTCTTATCCATGTTGTCCCAACATGCCGCAACCACATTGTTTCGTTTCACTGATGTATCTCTCAGCGTTAGCTGTCATAACATAACATAGGCATAATATAATCACCTAATATAATCTCATAAACATATGATACTCACCTTGTATATTTTTCCTAGCTATTCTTCTTAATTGATTCTTTGTAAGACCAGAAACTTCTTCATGTCATTTACTTGTGTGAGCAACCATTCCTCCACAAGAATTATCATCGATAACCCTGTCAAATAGTGACATAGATGCATACATACATACATATATAATTGTTAGCATAAAAAATCGACATCCTCCGAGACAAAGATATACATCCATACGTTTATAGTCATAAGCATAAACAATCATCATCCTGTCAGACAACGACATACATGCATACATGTTTACATTGTATAAACATCAGTATAATCATGATCACAATTACTAGATAACATAAGGTATAGGATAAGAGAACTTCCTTTATCCATGTACAACATGTACAAAATTGAGAAAATTTGTTCCCAACATATCCAAGGCATCCAACATATCAGGTCCATTTAATTTACCTTTTCTAGTTACCTTTCACATGTTTCTACTGCCACCATCCATTTAAAACCATGGACCCACTAGTCCAACTGACTGCCATAGTATTACCTTTCATTGTGTTTACTTATGCACAAAGCTTCATTTCAGTCTTACCTTACCTGTTGGGATCCAGATGAATCTCCACGAGCTCCACTAACTTTCATCTTTCCCAACCAGTTCCCAAGGCTCAAAAAAGGAAACCCAAGAAGCAAAGAAGAAGAAGATCATGAAAACCCATAACAACAATACGACACCTCAACAAATTGGAATAGCTATGCACCAGACACACGCAAAATTGCAAGTCAAGTGAAACAATCACAAAATACCAAAAGCAAAAGACTAACAACAGACACCATCACTCAATCCCATGGTTCCTAGTGCTTCCAAAGGAAATCTCAACTTGATCCTTCTTCAAGATTAGTGGCAATCTCTCTTTCATGCAACTCCCTGCATTATACTGCTATAAACACATAATTTCCATGCATAAATAAACATAACAATACATCAGTTACCTTATCTTGTCTTGCCAAGTTTGTTGCCTTGTAATTTAACACATCCACACCATCTCTTAAGGGATTCCAATTATCTTCACAGATCCGCTTGTAACTAGAGACTAGCTAATATACCTGTCAACTACATGTTCATGAATCTAGCACATATCCACCTAATGTCAACAAAATCCAGGTTAAGAAGACTCCATGTATGCAAAACACTCATTCGTTTGGAATTAGGGTTTCCAAACATAGCCAAAGGGGTTATTTCCCAATTCCTTTCTATTACCTTTTCCCTTGCTGCAATCGAGGCTTACTATGCGTTGGTGCATCACCCAACTGTTACTTATATAAACACATCAACTATTACCTTGTCATTGTAATACCAAGCATGTTTCATACAACTGCTCACACATGTCAATCACATGTTGCACATATCAAGACAGTCATATCTATCAATTTGAAATCAACCTTTATCGGGACTAACAATCATGTCAGAATCCATATTCAATTCATAGTCATCAATAATAATACATAATTCTACATCTATCACATATCATACTCAAGTACATGTAAGCTATCTGAACTCATGTGTATTAGCACAATCATCTTAGAGAAAGATCATTTCAACACATACTCATATTATTCAATTCATCAAACATTCAACCAACTTGCAACATGCCATGTTAAATAAATCAACTAGATGACCTAGTCAAACAATTAAGCACCAAATATACAACATAAGAAAACCCGTACCTCACTATGTCTCAGGGGAGGCTATCTTGTTTGCACAATCAATCTAGTTAGCATGATATAACTTCACAACATATCAACTCAAACATAAATAATATAATGATATCTAGACTAGTCACTAGTTAACATGTTTACATCATAAATCATACACAATTATCATTCACACATATGTAAAGTCAATCTAGATTTGTACAACACCATATCACAAATATGTCAGCTCATACCTGAATATCGTAACCATAACCATCCACATATGCCAATCTAATTTATCATTTTACATATAACATCAAGGTATAAATGTTATAACCCTAATCATCAAACTAACTATCATTCCCTTTGTCTATCACCCCATTTCTCTCTCTACCCTCCAACTCTATCCATATCTCCCTCCCTCATTCCTCCCTCTCCTCCCATCTCCACCTCCACCTCTATATATGCCTCTCTTTCTTCCCTTTCTAACCCTCCCTCTCTTCTCTCCTTCTCTATATCTTCCCTCCCCTCCTCTCCCCCTCTCCCTTCATCTCTCCCTTGTCACTCTCTGTCCCTCTACTTCTATCTCTTTATGCCTTTTTTCTTCCTTCCCTCTCTCACCCCTTCCAGCTCCACCTCTTTCTCCCTCCTTCTTTTCTTTCCCTCCCCTCTCTCTCTCTTTATTCCTCTATCTCCCTCTCTTTTACACTTCCCTCTCTCTCTCCCCCCCTCTATCCTTTCCCTACCTTCCTATCTCTATTCATTCCTCTATCTCCCTCTATTTTATGCTCCCCCCTCTCTCTCTCCACCCTCTAGGTTTGTCATTATCTCCATCCCTAGCCTTTTATCTACCCCCTCCCCCCAAATTCATCCATATGGTGGAGAATTTTCACTCTATGCAATCAATGCTTTACGTAATATCTAAAATATTTTACATTTTTTTTTCCATTGTGAAATGAGTTTATAACATGTAGTATTGGCAAGTCATGGTATTAGCTCATGTCATCTTAACAAAACTTATAAAAGTGAATAATATGCATGGTAAAGTGGGGGTGGATATCCATGGTAAAAAATCTTGTTATATTAGAAGTATTAATTTTTTATGTGCTTATTAATGAAATTTAAATATGGTTATGGAATCATTATTAGATATTTGTGTAGAGATTTTTTATTGCGAAACTTTGCAACAAAACAATAAAATAATAAAATAATTGAAAATAATGGATAAGAATGAGACTTAAAAAACTATAAGACGTACTTCCCACCATTATTTATGCTTTCTTTAGAACTTGTGTAGGAATAAAATTGTAAATATGTAAACTTAGAAGTGGTTATTAACCACTATTTATGCTTTCTTTAGAACTTATGTAGGAATAAAACTGTAAATATGTAAACTTAGAAGTGGTTATTAACCACTAAAATTTATGCAAGTTCGTATTCTTGAGCAAACAATTTACTTATCTAGTTCACATCTGAACTCATTACTTACTGTGAATGCAAGACCATAGGATGATTTGTCTATCAACCATTATTAATTTAGCATGACCAATGTAACTCATAATTCTTTATGGATTTTTTCTCACTAGAGGGGCTAAGGTGATCTCTACAACAAAATTACAATATAATAAAAAATTGAATTTTATTATTTTTATTACTCTAACATATTATTATTAATTGAGAAAATATTTAAATTTTTACACTACAACATCTCCACCATGTTCGGTTCTACTTTACTTTTAACCTTTTTATTATTA